>WEKY01005061.1:0-31664 GCA_013390045.1 Picathartes gymnocephalus
AAAAAAAGAGCTACAAAATATTTTTAACATAATTTCCTTAAGTATTCAATTTTTGAATAATAATAATAGTTATAATTCTACAGTATTAATCAGTGTTATTTTTTAACAGTTTTATTAATATTGAAGTAGTGCATTAAACCCAACTCGTGAATCACAGATTAGAAAATGTGGTAACTTCCTAATCCAAGTCTGAGTGCTGGAGATCTGTACATTCTGTGAATTTAGCATTATTTCCTATAAGATGACAGTACTGGGCATTTTAAATTTGAAATTTGTGTTATTTCCTTACTTCAAAGGCAAAAAGCTTAATGAAGTTTAGTTTTCAAAATGCTCTATGTACTGGTCATCTACACAGAGTTTGGCTTTGCAGCAAAGGCAATACATTCCACAAGCCCAGGATTCACAGTGTAGTAGCTAAAACACCACTGCTCAGAGGCCAATAACAAGTTCAAAACCTGCATTGTGCTTTTGATGGGTTGGTAGCAGTGGTCTCTCCAGGTTTGGTTCAAGAGCGTTACTGTGCTCTGTGGGAAGGCTCTGGGCTTGGTTCATGTTTTAATTGTGGCAGTGGCTATTGATAAAATGCTCCAGCTTATCATTCTTATGTCTTTGAAGAGACATCAACTGCCATCGGGTACTTGAATGATATATTAATATTTATTTTGTTGGAGCATATGCGAACCCAGGGAAGTAATACTCATTGTCTGTCAGTCTCAAGGCAGCAGCACTTCTGGAAAGCAGAGCATGCTTTCATCACCAAGTGAAATGTAACTAAAAAGTGTGTGATTGGAAGCATCTCTTAGATTATGTGACTGTTTTTTAAAAATGTTCAGCTGTAGAAAAGTTACATGACATAGGATAATCTACGACAAGCAAATTTTTGAGCAGAAATACTTTTTCTGGGACTTGTTGAGATAGTTATTCCATAAAATCCTGTACACGCACGGAAACAGGTTTAGCAACACACAGTACCTTCAAAGCTTTGAGCAGTTGGCCTGAGAGCCGAAGCCCTGTTACTCCTTTTGTCACTGAAGATAGGAGAACTGCAGAAGTTCTGGCAGGCTGGCATCCCTCCCACACCTAGGACTGCAACAGACCAAGGATCTCCAGAACCATGATACCATTTAACATTCACTATCCTGAAATGCATTTGCTTGTGCTAGAACTTTAGGTCTTGATTTTTTTCTGTATTACCAAATCCTAGTTTTTCTTCATATAAACAAAAGCACAGAATGGAAGAAAATCATCAAAACAGTTAAAAATAACTTTCCATTACATCCCATACTCAAGAGTTCTCCCTAAGGGATCCTCACAGTCTTACTTATACCGAGAGGATCTATTATAATCTTTGATATGAAAACTGTTTTCCGTGCTAGTCTGTTCAGAGAATTAGCAAGCAGCATCTTGTAACTTAAAGTGTCCCAAACTTCTGTAAAGTTTGGACAATAGTTTGAGAATTAATAGATTTTCAGATGGTGAAATGCTGTTATTTATTTTTTGCTGTTGATTCTGTCTCAAAGGCCCTTTTGTTATTGGTATGAATTACTGATGTTAGCTCAGTTATTCCTCCGATTTGGATATCTATTATTCCTACAACTGAAAAAGAAAAGCAAGTTAAAATATTTGTTTGAAAGTGAGGTTAAAAATTGTGTATAGTGGAGGAGGAGACATCTTAAAAGAAATTAATTTAAAAACCCACTAGAAAACACAAAAAAAGGCAGCTTTCACTTGAAAAATGACAATTTTAGTGTAATTATAAATGAAAGGCAAAGTGCTATTAAAGTTAAAGCAATATTATTAAAAGATGTGCTAATTTTCAGTTAAATTTTCTGTAGAAGACCAATTAGTTTAAAACACATGACAGCATTAACTGCAAAACATAAGCACTCTGGTAATTATACTTTAAAAAATGATTGAACAAATGGGAAAGCATCCTTGAAACATTTGAAAGAGCTGCACTACAATTCCGAAGCAAGGGCTAGGTGGCACTGCTAGCTCAGATATCTGTGTCATGATTTCCTTGCTATTTACCCAGTTTCAGTGTCTGTGATGCATTTCCTTTTTTCTGTGTTTAGAATACACCTAGTTCATATTCTCATTCCGGATGCCGATTAAAGTGATAACACACATGTCCAATGTGGGGTTTGGTTAATGACAGTAGCAAATCATTTCTTCAGTTATGATTTTACACTCAACAAAAGGGATTCTTTTCCATCACTGGAAAGTGCCTTGTTACTTTAAGTACAACAGCACCTTTCCAAAGACATTCTGTAGATCAGTTTCTTATAAGTGCTGGCATATCCAGGCCATGTACCTTCCCACAGAGCAAGTAGAAGATCACTCTCAAATTAATTTCAGTGTATTATTATTCCAAAGGAAATGGATATCAGCTAGTTCAGCTTTTCAGTGTTCCCCTAGTTCCAAACTGGCAAGATGTAATGAGGAGTCTGATTTTGTGACAATCAAAAGCATGGGCAGACAGCTCTTTCTTGAGGAGTGTTGAATAGAAGGAAGCAACCCTATTTAGCAGAAGGTGATGATTTTCAGCTTCCTATTCACCCAACTTTTCTTGCTTATGGTTAGGCATTTTCTGATCAAATGCAATGCTGCAGCAGTTTGTCCTGAAACTTGGAATCTTTTCTCCCACTGGTTGCAAAAAAAAAACCAAACCCAAAAACCATCTTTTGGCTGCCCTCATCCATCTGATTAAATAGTGCCATCCACATCAGTCATGATTTGAAACCCAAATTAAGTCATTGTTCCACAATAAATGCTGCCTCTTTTGCTAGTAAGGGTTTTAGCTTTGCCTTACAAGTATAGCACAGTGGGAAGAGCTGCCAAAGAGGGCGACTCTGATTCTCATCTCAGGGACATCAAGGAAGAAGTAATTGAAAAATAAACAATCATGCCTGAATGTCTTCTCTCTCTCACGGTGGCAATTCCTATTAAACATCACGTAATCGCTCCAGACTTACATTCCTGCAAGGGGTCACATTGATTTTTCTATATGTTAAGAGAGGTTTGAGTATTACACTTGAATTGTTACCCAGTGCATCCACATGTGTAAGAGCTGATTTGAGATTAGCTGTTGTTTTAGACTAGCTGAATCTTCCTGAACCCCTGCTTATGTCAGACTACTCTGTACAGTACGCTTTGTAGTTAAAATATCTAGTGCCTTACCCAGGTTAACTTAAAATAATTGGAGCTGATGAGATGCAAATATTTGCTTCAGGGCATGTATAACAATAAGAATATGTTCCTCTCATGTTAATTTAGTCAACAGGTGAATGGCATATATGCCTATGTAAATAAGCAGAGAAGCTTGAAGTTAGGAAACTTCAATGTAAAGTGAAAAACATTGCTGTGTAGAACTCATTTTCTTCTGTTTTATCTGTCATCTCCAGCAAACAATGAAACTGAAGTTTCATTATACAAAGAAAGAATATCAAAGTAACATGGATAGGAAGCCAGTTCTGCTTTTTGATCTCAGGATAAAATATTTCAACCTCTACCTCAGTTTACCCATGTATTAAATACAGTTGCATTATATGGATAGAGCAATGAATTTCATTGAAAAGTATGATTTAAAAAGTCTTATCTTTAGACAGCAAGCACTGTTTAAGAATTCGCAATTCATTTTTACTTGGTTGGATTACAGACATTTGTTCTAAGTACTAAATTCAACAAAATCCAGAAATCCAGTAACGTCAACCCTGTGTACTCTACAGTGAGCTCATTTTTCCTTTTATGTTCCCTGCACTTGCAAAGCTGCTGAAAACTCAGACATTGGTGACATTATAAGTGACAGTCGTTCCTTTTTTTTGTTCAACATTTTTTTTGTCCAGTACAGTAGATTGCAGATGTTTAACTGAGTATGTCTGAACTATACCAGTATACTTTTAAGTGAACTTGAAAGTCATTCATCTGGATTTAAATTAATATTTTAAATACCCATTGTTTGCCTGACAGACCAGCAATGCTACAGATGCTGGCAAAATGTCAGTGTGGAGTAAATCTTCCCTAATAAACCACACTTACCCTATACCCTAGAGTTTTTTAAAAGGACCACCAGGATCCCAAACTCATCATACATTTATCTGGAATGAACTCAAGATGTTTAATTGATACATGCTTATGTCTGAACACTGTCAAGTCTCGTAATAAGATGTTTAGTACAATACCTCGCTTAGACTGCTAGAGTCCAGCCACAGTAATAAGTAATGACATTTGCAGCACAAAGGCAGCTCCCCAACGGATTGGTGACAAGAGTAAAAAGGCAATCTAGCCTGTGTAAGCTTTAAATGTGGTCTGAATTTTACAATTACATGTCCTAAAGCCCATTATTAGACATGAGGGCGATGAGAAGGAAAGCAGTCATTGCATCACTACTAACACCAATTATAGGAAACATAAATCATTCAAATTTTTGTACTTTAATAAAAATCAGCCTGAATTGGTGTTTAAAAGGAAGGATCCAGTATAGGAGCCTAATGGGATAGAAGAAAATAGAGTAATTGGAGGCTGCTGTCTTTTCACTTTCTATATAAAATTATTTGAAGAGACAGCCAAGAACTTTAAACAGCAGAAACCCGGAAAAGTTGTAATTTGGATGTCTTCAGTTGTGACTTTAATGGTGTTTGCTTAAAGAGCTTTCTTTTATCTCTGCAGACATACTTCAATGACAATATCCTCACACTGATACGGACATTGGTAACAGGAGGAGCCACACCAGAGCTGGAAGCACTGATTGCTGAGGAAAATGCATTGAGAGGAGGTTACAGAACGCACCAGACACTTGCAAACAGGGACAGGTGTCGAGTTGCTCAGTTGGCTTTGTATGATGGGCCATTTGCAGACCTAGGGGTAAGATCATGAGGGAAATGTAGGACCAAGGCTGGTCTGTGCTCTATTAGCTTTCTCTCAGACTGAGTGAAAAATCTACCTTCATAAGCATATAATTTCTATTATTTAATTTAATAGAGCTTTTGGATTGCTTAAAAATTTACAGCACAGAGTGCCAGGTTTGCTCTTTACCTTTTTAAGAAGTTGCATGACTGCCCAGAGTCCTTGCCTGTGTATTTCATACAGAAAATCCTCTGGCTCTTCTTCATTGTCAGCCAAAGAGAGGGATGAGCTGATTTGGATGATATAACCATTATAACAATGATGAATTCTAAATATATTCAGTAGGTATAGATATACCTTTAATGTTTTCACAGAGCTTCCAATTCTTAAAATCTGCTTATTAGCTTGAAAACAAAGTTGTAAGGTTTGGTTTCTGCTGGTTTTGGATGAACTAAAATTCTTGTGAAACCCTAATTTTCTGATAATTTGACTGCACTGTTCTAAGGGTGAAGTCAAAAAACAAGCAAACAAAAAAAATTTTAAAACCCCAAACCAAATAGATAAATTATATTTAAAAAGAGTGCCTTATATAAAAATAAAAGAAGAGTGTAGAAATGTTTTCTGGACCACATTTTGAAATCTTGAGGTGAATCCCAAAGCACCCACTCTGCTTTGACAATGATGTAGGATTTCATGTTGCTTAAATTAACCTTGCGTTCACCAACGCCATCCAAAAAGCCTTCATGACCTTCACAGAAATGACAGGGAATCCCCGTTTAAGGATTAGGGCAGCAGGAGTACACAGATAGAAGCCTACAGCCTTTCAGTTCATGTAGCAGTCCAGTTGTAGCTGAGACTAGCAGCTCATCAAAACACTTCAGCAGGCAGCTTAATATTTCCACAAAAAAAATAAGCACCACCAATCTTTCAAATGCTGTGTCACCAGACCTTTAATTGCACTACATCTGCAAAGGCAGAACGCGTTAACTCTCATGATTACTTAAGAATCACTATTTTGGATAAACAAATTAGGAAATGTAAACTTATTTTTTGCTAATCATACATTTAGTCATATTTTACAGCAGCAGATATTTTATTATCCTTTTAAACTCGTAGAACTCTTAATTTCTGTTGTGCTCCTGGTGAATTTTTTTTTTTGTCTGGATGACATTGTGGCTTCTGCCAAGAAAGGGTCAAAGCTACTAGCAATTTTAATACCACAGTTAATGTAATTTGTAGAGTATGCATTGTCTGGTACCAAAATTTGTATTTCCAGCTTAAAGCAAATCACTCTTTTTTTCCAATTTGCCGTTATTTCATGGACCAAGGCTCTCCAAAATAATAGTCATCACCTTACATAGTTATTTATTGAAATAAAACATTTAGATTATTCATTTTCTTGAGTAAAAGGCTCTCATTTGAGACAAACAAAAGACTGTCTGTATATTGTCCCTTTTTTTATAAGTTCATACTGAGCAACCTGTTCCCTGGCATTGTGTTAACAGAGCAAAGAAAAGAAAAAAAAATGCGCTGTTCTCTTTCTTTTTGTTTATTTCCTCTTCCCTCTAGGATGGAGGTTGTTATGGAGATCTATTTTGTAAAGCACTGAAAACATACAATATGCTTTGCTTTGGAATTTATCGATTAAGGGATGCACACCTAAGTACTCCCAGCCAATGCACTAAACGGTGAGTCCAGTCTTGTAGAACATCTCTGCTTCACTTTTCTTCAGTCTCCTCAGTGAGGAAGAGCCCAGTGCCTGTAATAAACATAAAATAGAGCTTTCTCCATTTCTGCATACCTTTTCCACAATCCTCTTTGGGGATTTCATGATGACTCTTTATCTGACTTTAAAACATAAGCTGGATATCACAGCATAAGTTGCCAGCTAATTTTATTCAAAATTTTTAAATTAAATTTTCAGAAGGTATCTTTATCTTGCTTGCTTTGCTATGATCCACTGTTGGCATGCAAGGAAAGGACTTCAGTTTCCTTATATCAATCAACTCTAAGTTGTGGGATAATAATTTAAATTACAGTAGCTAGTCTTTTTTCTGAATGCTCAAAAATTAGTCCTGTAGGCTTCCCATCAGTACCGTCTGTGTCTGTTTCTTCCAGTAAATGGAAACCCTTCTCTTGGTAGACTACATTTTTACTTCAGTAGCACCAAGCCTGACCTTAGTGCTTTAAATAGAGCAGACACGTTTCCATCTTTGCAAACTGAAGGCCATTTAGCAGCTTGCTTGAAATGTGTCTTAATTAACTGCTTCCTAGAAATACACACACAGACCCATACCAGAAGTATCACAAATCTACCATCTGTTACTGTTTCATGCTCTACAAAAAACATCATTATTGGGTGAACATGGCAATAAACAGCACTGCAGCCCACCAAAGCAGCTTCTTCTGTAAGAATCTGAACAAATTGGGTAGAAAAAATGATTTGCAGTTTAGATTTACACTGTAGTTACTATACTTGGGATTATTTGTTGGATTAATAAGGGACTTCTGTCCCTGAAGCAGCTAAGCAGATTTCTTATGAGCATTGAATTAATTTGAAAAGAAGTCATGAGCTTCATGTTCAATTTTTATTCATTTCTTGCTTGGACAGAAAATGCCTATTGCCTTGCTCAAGTCTGTTTTTCACATGCATGAAAAAATTTAGCAGCTGCTCTATAAGCCCTTCCTACCCTGAAAAGCCATTAGGTGAAGGTGGGGATTCTTGAAATAGAGCGAGTTTTTATTTCAGGCCTGGGATTTATACTGAGCAATTTTGGATTCTTGGATGTGCAGATTTCTCTTTGTAAATGCTCTTTGAGGCCATGAATGTACATGTGGAGTGAATGAACAAAATTAACCTCACTACAAAGTCATGGATGTATTTTCCTTAACTTGTTTTAACTACAGTCACAATCCAAACCAATAATTATGTCCCTTGTTCTATTGACAGTATTTAAATATTTAACAACTATGTATATTAAATCTGTATTTAAATAATATGCATATAAAATCCTCCTATCTCTGCTTTTCAGCCATTCTTTTAAATACTGTTCATAGTGGGTATGTTGCTGGTTTTTGTCAATATGTAAATCTATTTGCTAGAGTCTTTTGCATTATAGTGCAGCCAGAGAAAGGAGCATGATTTGTATGGTGTCTTCTCTGAAAAATCATTATGTGATTCACTTGTAGAACATCATTCTCAGACATTATGTCTGTCTGACAGAAAACATAAAATAAGTGATAGCTGACACAAAAAAGTCCTAAATCATAATGGGAATTATATGAGCTAAAATTAGGTACAAACAGAAATGCAAAAATTGGGCTAAATATTCATGAGCTAACAACTGTAGAAGGAATTTTTTAGTACAAATCTAAACTTGTTTTCTTTTTCTTTCTCTTTTTTTTCTTCCTTTCTTTCCAGTTATGTTATCACAAACCCACCGTATGAATTTGAGCTTGTGCCGACGGACTTGATCTTCTGTTTGATGCAGTTTGACCACAACGCTGGCCAATCCCGAGCCAGTCTTTCTCATTCCTCCCATTCCTCCTACTCCTCCAGCAAGAAGAGCTCATCAGTTCACTCTATCCCATCAACAGCAAACCGACTGAACCGCACCAAGGCCAGGGACTCCCGGGACAAACAGAAGTACGTGCAGGAGGATAGACTTTGATATGTGTATCTACTCCCACTGTGTGTGAAACTTGCATTCACCACCCATTCTCCCCGGTTCATGTTTCCAGCAGTAATGTTCCCTGTTTTCCCATGGAGTTCCCCCTTTTTGTACACATATTTTGCATATGTATGACAGTGTGCATGTGATTGTCATTTTTATTTCACCACCATAAAACCCTTAAGCACAACAGCAACAAAGCAGACGGACCAAAAGTTATTTATGATGGTAGGGGAGAAGAAAAAAAGAATTCCAAATCCATAGGCACACTGAAAACATAAATAACTCACTGCAGTTACTCTACATATCCGAAAATAGAGTATATTTAACGTGAACACTTGCTCTTGATGTCAGAGGTACACAAAGAAAGTAATTTAGTGCAGACGTGTTGATGTATGTTGCAGTAGGTTTTTTTAATACTTATATTTACAAGAGCTGATACATTTATTTGAAGCTTATAAAACGATCCTTTAAAAAAAAAAACAAAACAAACAAAAAAACAAAACAAAAACCTGCCAAAAAAAAAAAAAATCCCTGCTAATTTTTCACTCTCAAAGCTTATATTATATAGGGCTTACACTCTTTGTATAGATTATTGCTACACATCTGCTTTATACCAAAGCAAAATCAGGGACTTTTCTGCTTGTTTAAGAACTTTCTCTAAAACACTAGTCTTTCGGAGATGGTGTATTTTCCCTTTAACAATGAAATTGTCTGGGCATGCAGTTGTAACTCCAGTGGTTTAATTTAAGTTTAGAAAGAGTCTAATTGCATATTAAATTATTATTCTGTCTATTTATATTGCCACATGAATAGCTATATTTTCTTTCACTTTTGACATTTGGGATAAAAAGCCATATGTATCATAAATATTGGATGTAAGTCATTAAAAACTGCCTTCTTGGGACTTTTACATCTTTAAAAGGTGAATTAGTCACCTTATGTACAGAATATATAATGTTCAGAAAAGAGCAAGCATTTTTCTATGCTTACATATCAGATCTCAAGGGACTTTATTCCTTTCCCCAGATGGTAGTTTAACTTTTCCAAGTTAGTGTTGGTATAAATGTTCCAACAAGAGTCCTAATATGTGAGGAACCTCCAGAAATCTTGCTGCATGTTCTACCTGGTTTTTTTTTTCAACAGGTGCATGCCAGTATGCAGGAATACAGGGAAGACAACTGAGTGCCTTTAAATCTCTCATTTGGGGAGAAAAGGTGCTGTGCCCCAGACAGTTACTGAGAAGAACAAGAGGGCTGGGTTGGAAATATTCACGGTGCTGAGGCATCATGTTCCAGAATTTAGTTCTTGCAAATTGTCGCCAATGACACATGTAGCCAAAAAAAATTATGACAGGGAACTAAATAAAGTAGTGGAAAGGAACCTGCCCTAGACAGCCATAGAAATGATACTTCAGGCCTGCTTTTACTTTTTTTCTCTTGGTTTAGACTTCAGAAGCCAACTTATATTTTGATATATACGACTAGCTCTAGGTTTATGGAGGGTTTCCTAGGGTAGGGAGGGCAGAAACATGTACCCTCTTCCCTGGCTATCCCGCAAGAAAGCATGCAGACAGAAAAAAATATTTAGATTTGGAATGATTAGCATTGTAACTGCCAACCCAATCAAGGTGCTTTTATGGTTAGTATTGTCTTCTACCTTCCCCTTCCCCAAGCATGATAATTTTGAAGATTTGCTTGCTGTGTGAATTGACAATAAAGCCAAGCACTTTTACTGACAAAACCTGGAACCATGTAAGTGGGCTACAGAGACCGTGCAGTGCTAAGCATAATGATTGGAATACAGCATATATGTGTGAGTGTGCATTCAAACGCAGCTGTAAGTCTGATCAGTGAAATACATTGCAAATTATGGTTGCTCCCCTACAAATGAGACTATTACAGTTGCTCTTCATCATAAACAAAAATTCATGTGTTCCTTTTTGCAAAGAAAGTTACCATGTTTTGCCCTGAGAATATTTATTACTACAAGGATGTGCCAGTTAAAGTGCTCAACCAGAAATATGACAGTTTAAAAGCATTGTAAAACTTACATAGCTTACTTCTTTTTCTAAAGTGCAACAAGGATGAATAGAATGGGCCAAGGTATGAAAATTAATGGTTCTGCATGACCTAGCAACTGCTGTGGGTTTCCCTCTATAACTTTGTCCTTGTGAAAACTTGTGAAATTAAACAAAAAATAGTTACAAACTTTATTCAGTTATTGGTTTGTTTGTTTGGTTGATTGTTTTGTTGGTTTTCTTTTGCCTTTTTTTTTCCTCCAAACCAGAAGTAAAACTGGCTGCTGCTGCTGCTGCTGCTGCTGCTGTTTCTCAACCCTGTTTTGGTTTTTTTATCCTCTCATCTGCTTGCCTTTCTAATTGCACGTGTCTTTTTGTAAACACCCAGGTTCCTGCTCAATGAAGATGCCTATCGTGTTGCAGACATTACTTTAATTTCCCACTCCTCATTCCAGTTTCTTTCCTCCCTTCCCCTCCCTTCTCTCCTATTCCCCATGTATGTACACGAGCATCTTTTTATGTTGGCAGTATTGATTGAAGAGAGTTGAGAGCAGTTACACATTTTGGAAGAATGTTAATGACTTTGACACCAAAATGCTTTTCCATTAATGTTTTATCTGTTTTCCATTTAGCAGAGAAAGGAAGGGTGTTAATATGAAGCCACTTGTCATATCCTACATAATGATATTTATCCAAAAAAATAGTATTTGTAGAACAGTGCAGCTCAAATACAAAAAATATGAACAGCATACATTAGAGAAGCAACTTGCCTACTTTGTGAACAGCAGAAGAGGAATAGCTAATACGGGTGTAAATCTGAATTCTTCAAATCACGTTGAAATCTAATCCACCTCTGTCCTCTATCATGAAGTTGGAATTCTAAAACTTTTGACTTTCAGTAATATTGTGTACAATTTCCACTGCTGACTATAGTCAGATAGATCAAATAGTTTATTATAGTGATGAAAGTTTTCTGGTATGGATATACTAATGGATTTTGGTCAGAATAAGTAGAGGAATGCTTAAATCAACTTTATGTTGGTTTCTGTATTGAAAAGTAAGAGGAAATCTCCTGTTCTATCCCAAGTCAGACAACCATAGTAGAATGGTTAGTTTTTGAACATGAAGTATCACGAATGCCAGGAGGTGATGTTTTAGGTTTTAATCGAAGGTCCTGCCATTTATATCAATCCCATCATGGCTTCAGGATTGGCAACGAGGTTCTTAGTGAGCTTAAGCGTTGACACAAAACCTTATCTAACAAACCTGCAGGTTCTTGGCATGGGTTCCTACTGTCCTAAACAGAGAGAGTCAGGCATTTTCCAGTGAAATTCCCATCGTCCATACCAAGAATTTTGGTAGTTTAAAGAATAAAAATCAAGAACAAGTCCAGAACATTATCTTTGTCACAAAACTTTAGTTGCCCTTTAGCAAAGTAAAGTCCTTCATTAAAAAAATGGTTTGTTCTCTCTTTCCCTGCAAATTTCTTACTACCTGCTACACATAAAATACTCATCTGCCGAACAAAGAATTGCTGAGCAGGTGGGTGGAGAAACTTTCATTCCTTTTTTTTCTCATGCAGGAAGAAATTACATGGGAGAATTTTCAGCTTAGTTATAATCAAGATGGTTACATGCAGGGGAGAGACACACAAACACATACATGGAAACTAATTTGAAACTGCGAGTGTCACAGAAGACAAAAAGTTCATTTTTTAAACAATTAGCTGGTGACCTGGGATTATGGTGAGAATACAAATTTAGTAAAACCTTTGTGTTATGTTTAGGTAGTATTTTCTTTGCGTCTGCTTAGAAGAGAGGGTGTTTCACAGTGACATTTGTTCTGCGTTGCTACTCAGTCCAGAATTAATGATAGAAATTTTAAAGTACCAGTACAGTAAATCTGTTGCAGAGAATTGCTGGAGTCTTTTACAAGTTGAAGAAAACTGTATTTTGTTCTTTTTACTTTGATTATTTATATCCTTTTTTTTATGCTGCAGGGTAGAGTCTTACACAAGAATGTTAATTTTTATTGATTTGTAATATAAGCATTAAACCTTTTGAACCCTCATGGATTCACTGATGCTGATAGCCCATTACACAGATGTTTGAGAGGAAAGTAAATGTTTTCTGCTTTCTACATTCAGTTACTTAGCTGTCCTAACATCTCTCAGGTGATGCTGTCAAAAAGAAGCCTGTCAAATAGCATAGGAAGATCAGGGACTTTCTTCAGCAGCTCTTAAAAAAATAAAATAAAAAATAAAAACTGCCTATTGTCACTATAATGTAGAAACACTTCTGGTAGGGATCAATGTGCATATTCCAAAAGGGAGAGAAACAGACTGAATGTGACAGAGAACTTAAAAAAAGCTTGGTGAATATAACAATATATAAAGACTTTAAAAAGAGGGTTTCTGAACTGATCTAAAGGAAAGAGTAAATACTATTTAAGATAAGTAAAAATCTGTGCTCAGACTCTGGAAGACATCCCAAAATCAGGCTGTAAGCATAGCATAGAATGCTGGAAAGTGTGCAGGGGCTTCAAGAAGGACATTTACTAACTGGGAGCAGAATATCATAATGTCCAAGAATAAAGATCAGCAGTGCTAAGCTCACATTTCAAAGGTAAGTAGAGAGGTCAATAAACTTCCACTGGAGATTCATCGTTATGTGGTCAAAGATAATTTTAACAGCAGCAAGGAACAGGAAAGGTATAGAGCTGGGTCCATGTATTGCATCCTGGAGATGATAATGCTTGGATCAAGGTTTCAGCACTGGCAAGAAGAAATCTAAACAGCAAAAGAAATTAGAATATACCAGCTTCTGCATTTATTATTAATTTATTATTAATCCTATTTATTTGCCAGGTAAAGGCAGAAAGAGACTGGGTGGTTTCTTTTTAAAGAGCAGCTCCCTATATAGGAGTTTTATTGTAAGTTTAACACATAAATAAATAGCTTATTTTGAAAATTTTAGGGAAAGCAGGGTGTTTTGAAGTGCTTTACATTGGCTGCTGAGAAACACAACACTGTTCTGATCCTTAGCACTCACCCAAGTCTCCTCTTACTTGCTACAACATTGAATTAACTTGCACCAAGTTCTGTTCATAAGGAAAGATTTTGCACCATGTGTTAAAAAAAAGAAGGTAGCGATGAAAGTTCACGGTGCTTAACTTGCCTCAAAATCATTTTAAACACAAACCGTTAGAAAACTGTTAGTTTGAAATTGTTTATGTGATCTCACAAGGCTTTTAAAACATGATAACCATCACACTTTACACCTCTCTGAAAGGTTAGTTTAATCGTAGATCACATAAAATTGGTTTCCACAAATGCATAATGGTTCATGTGTCACACTTGAACTAAATGGTTTTTTAAATGGAGCTGAAATTATTTTGATGTGTACACATTCCCAGACTTTTTTTTCCTACAACCTTTCTTAAGCCAGCCCACATCAGGAATCATTCCCTTAAAGTCTCATTAATAATTCAGATGTTCTGATTACTTTAAAAGATCTATGGAATTGAGGCTTTTTTTCTTTTTTTTAACTGCTTGACAAAAAGATAAATGAATGTAGAAAGAAGCGGTAGGAGTCTGGCAAGCTGTAGATCATCTCTGAACAGATTGTAACTTTATCATTCTGTCAGGAAGAATAATTTAAAGCACTTAATCAGTTAGCTTCAGTGTGCAGGATGTAACATTGTGAATTCCTATCGTCCAATCTGTTCAAATCAAAGGGAACTTAATTATAATAGGTGAGAGAGAGGGAGATGGGAGATTGAACATCGTTCAGACTCAGGCAACTTTAAGGGGGCTGGGAATTATTTAGTCTGGTCACAAATGAGTAGGATATTTTTAAACAGAAGTGGAAAGCATTTTAGAGAATGACAAGAAAAACAATACAGTAGTTCTGTTTCCCTTCAGTAAGAACCTGAATTGCTAAATTATTAATAAGTAATATAATTGCTGGGATTTATTTAATTTTTTTTAAGAAGTGGAAGAGCAGGTAACAAATATTTGGTTGGGAAGTGGGGGACTGGCATGTAAATTCTTAAAATCAATATAAAGTGGAAGTGTTTTAATTTGATATTCATGAAAGTGACTGAGAAGTCCAGTAATTCTGGAGATTAAGCTACTTCTTGAGAGACACTAACTGCAAAGCTCTTTGTTTATTTTTGTGCACTTATGTGCAGATATTTGTCCTCTATTCTTCTAAGTCCTTCAATTTCTTTTCTCTCCTTTACCTCCTATGCCTTTTGTGCTTGATCCTTGGGTTTCTAAGGTGAATTTTGCTTTGCTAATTTTTAACCATTTATTTACTTAAAAATGAGCATTCCTTCCATTCCTGTCCTGATTCCAGATACTGCAACATTTCAGTGGTTAGCAAAAGTAGCAGTTTGTATGATGCAAGTGAGATACTAAAGCTCCTGCAGCATTTTGGATTCCCCACTGGAATGAGAAGTAGTGCATACATGTAAGGGTGGCAGCTCTGGTGTGACACTTTGAACCTTGCATGTAATAATAAAATGCCCAGAACCGTAAGTGTCCACTGCTCTGCCCACCCACCTCTGGAACCTGGGGAAGGAAGACAAGAATTGAGGCAGAACCCTGTTTACAAATGCTTGTCAAAGCACAAGTGCATCTGGTGGCCATTAGCCACTCTCTACATCAGGAGTTCCCAAGTCTTTGAATAAAAGTTATCTTGTGAAGTTGGGTACCTGTCATTGAGAAATTACAGCAGAAATTGCTCTCTAAAGGGTGTAAGGATTTTTTTTTTTCTTTTGTGAATTTTAAGAAGCTTTTGTCCATACCTACAAGTGAGCAGTGCACCATAGTGGTTACAATGACGAGCAGCTGGGAAAGGGCTGCAATGCTACAACCTCTCAGCATCCTCCCACATTGCTCCCAACCCACCTTAAAGCCACATCATAAAATTCTTCCTGTGTTTGTGGAAACAGACATTGCTCAAGGATAGAAAAGAAAAAGCTTGCTCTCTAATTTTCCTTTAAGCCCTTCCTTCCTTTGCCTTGCTGTCACCTATCAGAACTGATCCATCCAGGATTAGCTGGATCCCCTACTACAGCACAGCACCTGCGGTGTCTGGTGTGTTCCCCGCACCATTGTCAAGCCTAGAGTTCAGCAGTGCCCATGCACCTGCGTTTCAGAGTAGGGATGTAATGCCCACGCTGTGCAGCAAGGCTGCCATCTGGCAGAGGAATACAAGTCCTGTTTATTCTAACAGCAAATAAAGTTCTTTATGTTCTCCTGCATGATTCCTGGGCCAGCAGTAGCCACCACCCCAAGGCTGAAATGGTTCAGAGAAGTCTCTGACTCTTTAGGTGCTCCTCTGTGTATAGACTCACATGCTCGTTTCTGCATTACCCTTATCCCAGCTGCTCTCCTTGGCTTCTTAGTTTAGACTTTGATTTGTATCATTTTTATCAATAAATGAATTACCAAAGCAAGGGGACAAGAAAAGAGCTCTCTTACATCCAACAAGCAAACTAGCACATTGCCTGATTTCTTTAACTTCTATTATCAGATCTGCAAGTGTCATCCTCCTTTCATAACAGTATTTTCAGAGGTATTAATCTAATGCTAGTCATTAGTCAAAGTCACCTCCTATTGATCTCTTTTTTCTATAAACTGTACTGACTGCTCCCTTTTTCCTTTTTTTTTTTTTTTTTTTTTAATGTTTCTATGTATGTGTGCTTCACTAATTAAAGCTTTCATTTTTCCCTCCTTATTCTGTCTCTACCTGTTTTGCTCCTTAGCAGAAAAGAAATGGTTTACAGATGAGCCGGATAATGCCTATCCCAGAAACATTCAAATCAAGCCCATGAGCACTCACATGGCCAATCAGATCAATCAATATAAATCGACAAGCAGCTTGATACCACCAATACGAGAAGTTGAAGATGAATGTTGACTCCTTCAAAGCCAGAACTATTTTTTTAAAGCCTGACAAACTTCATGAATGGTGATGTGACATTTATTCCTCTTACTTGCTGAACCACTGATGGAGAAGTTAAGAAGGGCAAGCTTAATGGGAAAATAAAGTAGACAGATCTTTGTTTGTCTGCCTTTAATATTGCTTCCACGTATTTTGGAAACTTTCATTTATAAATGAACATAATCAAAACTAGTCATGTATAGCCTCTAGCATTTTAAATTATTTTTATTTATTAGAAAAAATATATTTTTCTTTTTTTTTCATTGTTAAGTATTTTCCCTTAAAAAAAAATAGCATATGTGGCCAGACTCCTAAGAATTAAAAAACCCAAAAAAACCCCTCAGTCTTTGGCTTAAAGGAGAATGATGGTCACAGTTATAAGGATATGTAATTAAGGGAGACAAATGATATATTTACAAAAAGGAAAAAAAGGTCCAACTTGTATTTTACTAAATCAAAAAAAAAAAAAAGAAAAAAAAAAAAGAAGAAAAAAAAAACCTAAAACACTTCACCAAAATGTTTCTTTATTGGAGGATGTGTATTTTGTTCAGCATTGACACCAGCTCTTAATAAATTTAACTTATTTATTTTCAGAGTTGAAAGTCATATTTTTGTACATGCAACATTCTTCTGAAACACTGTTTGTTTTATTACCATATGTAGATCACCTGGATTGCCAGTTACGTGTGGGTGCAGTACCCCCGCACTGTGCCCTGCTCACAGCCCCTCACACAGGAAGGCAGCACCCTGTCACAGGTGCTGTGGCACAGGCACAGGGAATGTCACCTCCCCAGCCCAGGGCCATGGACAGCAGGGGCACTGCCGGGAAATGGCAAACCTGGCAGTTGCACTTCACTTCCCGTTAGCCATCAGCAGCTGCTAATTTCAGGAAGGCAAGCTTGGCAATTCTTCTTCTTTTGCCATGTATTACAGTGCTTTAATCCAGAGTGCGTAACATAGTGCATGGAAGCCCAAGTTACAAACGTCTCACCTACCACATTTTCTTCCTTACTTCAGAAGTGCTGGTGGCTTTTCGTTGGTCTGAGATGGTACAAATTCTTCCTGATATGTACAGAGCTTTAGCTCTAGATCCTTGCACTTTGGTGATATCTCATACCCTGGTAAAGGGCACACTGAATCTCCTTTCGGTGAATTCAGATCAGGATAAAAACTCGTTTAGCCTCAGCTCTACAATCTCACAACATGCTGTCCTCAGTTAATTCCTACAATAAGCAACATCTTATTTTAGCAGTTGTTTTTATGGTTGTTTTTTTCCCCTTTTATTTATTTTTTCTTTGCTGGGACACCACACACAAAACTACAGGAATAACCAAATCAGAATAATAAAAGCAATGAATGTATTTATTATGATAACATGCAAAAGGCCTTTGATGGGTGCCTTTTGTGTCAGCAGATTCACAAAGTTGCCAACAAGCTTTATAGCTATCAGACAAAAATGTGATGTTTCATATCTGTGCTGCAGTATCTACCCACCCAAGCATTTATGTTCTAAATGATTTAGTAACTCTCTCTATCTCAAATAAGCAACATCTGACACAATTGTGTGGGGAAAAAAAAAAAAAGGAAAGGCTGTGCTAATATGGAAACAAAAACCAAAACCACAAAACCAGAGTCATCAGGAAAAGCAGATTTTCATTGTGCAAGTGAACTTTAGGCTTTGTAATTTTGCAGAACTGTAAAACACCACAGTTAAACATACCGTGGTATTTTTATCATTAGAGAAATATCAGTGAATCAAACAAATACAAAGCAGATGATGAACTTATTGTGAAAACAATGATGTCCACTATATAATCCAACATTTAAGCCAAACTATCTCAGCTTTAATGTTTGTCCACTGGCTGCAGTACAAGTATAACCATACTAACACCTAATAGGCTTTATTCTGGAGTGACTTCTTGGACTGTGACTATTTTGTTGTTACATTTTGTAGAATAGCTATTTACAGACAATAACGAGAATTGTTAATATAGTATCTGTAAAATTGGATTGTTTAAAATACTTCACTCTCCTACAAAGTAACAAAACAATACAAGCAGTTTTTCATTATTATTTAGATCCATGTATAACCCATTTCACAGTCCCCAAAAGAGAAGATAATTCCAGTGAGTTCTTCCAACGTATGCTGCTTCAGCTGGTGACACGTTATAATTTACATCCAGTTTCTGCATTGGGTCATGTTAAGCCTTTTCTTTGAAGTCAGTGCTCCTTTTTCATTTATGAACTGCATTCATATTACTACCAGAATGAAAAAAGCTGGTCCTGAGTACAGGAGAATTGTACAAATTTGTGTTCAACCTCACCAAACACATATGAATTTTTATTTTTTTCTCTGAGAAGACTGGTGTTTACTATAGGGGCATAGAATATTATATCTTATACCTTATCATATACAGTGCCACTTCTGTGTTCTTCCTTCAGAAGTGAGCATTCAGTGGATAAAACATACTAATGAATTAAATACAGCAGCCCTACATTGCTAAGGTTTGTGTGTGTCTCTGTCCAGTTTACCGTCACACCCAAAACCCCCATGCTACTTACTATTTATAAATAAAGGACAAGACCTGAACACATTCACGAGCTCTTCTGGCACAGATAGCTCCATATGCAATGGTTGATAGAACAACACCCATAGAGAGCAAACAAGACAGAGAAAAACTGGTGGAGTTATAGGTCTACATTTCCCATATATAGAAAAATGAATAATACTTTTGAACTCCTATTTTTGATAACCAAAGATGCAGGACTGACGTCTGGAAATCAGGTGGAGGAACAGATAGAAAACCTCTTGGGTATCTTCGATATTCAGCCATTAAAGATTACAATAAGGCCAGCACAATAAATGAAGTTACATCAAAGCTGGGAAAAGGCTGGGAAAGGGACCTAGGTGACAGCTGACAGACCGACTATATGATGACTGATATAGAAATAAGTTCTTGGTCTTTATCAATAACTTCTACCCCTTTCTCAGAAGGCAAAAAGAAAATAAAACAAACATGGGGTGGGATGGGGAGGGAGAATTTTAAGCTTTTTTTTTTTGTTGTTGTCATTAATTGCATGCACTGTTGATAGAGGCTATACAATGTTTTTTGGTAACCCATGTGTTGAATAAATAGTGTGTCTATGTGTGCTTATATGCATGTCCACACATGCACACACACACACACATATATATATGTGGGTACACACACATGCATATATATATATGTATTTACATATATGTATATGTGGGTACATACACACAGATATATGTGTGGGGGGTGCACATGTATTTGGTAGAGTCATCACAAGAAGGTGTCATCATTTTTATTTTCTGTGAATTGGGGTAAAGAATGGCACAAAAAAGAAGAAAATATGTGACTTGCAGGGTAGCACATGGAAGAATTTTTTCTGCTGTTTCCACCTGGTTTGACCAAAACCCAGCCATCCTGGTTAGTTTTTTGAGAGATGCACTGACATTCTGCTGCAGAGCCTTCTCTCGCTGCTGCAGCTGGGCTGTGCTCCTGGCCCTCCTCACACCCTTGCACTTGTGTGCTCCTACATTGCCAGAAAATCTGCTGGCTCTCTCCATTTCATGAGTATTATTTTAATTTGTCCCCTGAAGTCCATGAGTACTAAGATGAAAGGATAAAACTGTCCTCTGATAGATTTGGTGGCAAGTGCCAAGCACAGCAAAAGTTAAGGTATAAAGAAAAGAAGATATTCATAGTCTAAATGCAAATTTTAACACCTCAATGTGATTGTGTAGTTCCTTCTAAAATAATATGATGCACTTGTTAATAGGAAAAACAAGATGAAAACATTTCCTTGTACTTTTTAAAAACATTCTAAAACTGTCACTGACATTTTAACACCTTGTCTTTCAAATCAGCATCAATGGCCCAACAGTAGGGAATACATTGGACAGAAAGTACAAACCCCTTGACCTGGGCCAGGCATGGTCAGCTGGATGTGAAAAGACCTAAATGACCTCAGCCAAAGGCAGGAAAGGGCAGATGCAATATGCAAGCAAGGTACAGGAGACACTGCAAAAGCATTAGCCTTTTATTATACATTGTTAGGTGGTGGTGGGTGAGGGTGGCTATTTTTGGCCTGGGAAGGGAAGATTTTGCATTTCTTGAACTCTTCATGTAGTAGAAGGAGAAGGAGAAAGCACAGTAGTGTGTTCCCATTCAGGGTTTTGCTGAAGGCGTGTGTGTCTAAACTACAGCTAACAACTACTGCAATAATTGGTTGCATAAACTGATGCATAAACATACATGACAAAAAAAGCAATAATTTACAAATGGCTAATAATTTGTGGTTTCACGGCTTGGCCATAAAAATGTTAGCAACTGCCCTGGACTAGCTGACTCAGATGGGCTCAAACTCAAACACAGAGCAGGTGCTTAAATGGTTTTAAGAAGTGGATTCCTAAGGGCTCCTGGATCCCAGCATATTTGAAATGAACACATATTGAGGTCAATGTGTGTGTGTGTGTGTGTGTGTGTGTGTGCATTTTGTTTTTACAGCTGTTATCATTGTGAATTTCTTTAGCACCAAAAGAAGTGTGTGTCTCACCTTTCATTTCTCATTTTGAATGTGCTTAAACAAAATAACCAAGTGTGTGAAAGGCGATGAACAGGACAAAGTGAAAACAGAAATCTGTTCCCAGTGTTACAGTGGATTAGCCTGGGAATATCTGTCAAAGTCAATGGCAGATGCACAAAAAAAAAATTCAGAGGAAAGGAGAACTCTTTATAGTCTTTCTGTTTTTTTCCTTTCTGTGCCATCTGAACCACTGAGATCCCCAACATACAAAATAGCACCTTTTTAATTTTAATTTTTTTTTTTTAATACTAAAGTTTCTTGAATAATCATAGGCTTAAGTGAAATAGGTTTTTTTTTGAAAAGCCATTATATATGCACACCGGGTCTCCTAATATTCTATTTATAGTATTTTTGTGCTAAGCAATTGTAGTGGGTGTGGGTTACAGCCCCATCTGAAATAATGAAAGGAGTGTAGTAGCTCTTCTGCTGTAGTCGCTGCCCAGGATGGTATGTGGGGCTATAGTATTGATAGGTTTGTCCCAGCATTTCTCAGAGCTATATTTCTGTAAGTAATCTATCTATGCTGCACAGGTTCTCTCTGCTGTAGAACATGAAGCCAGGCTGAAGCTGTGCAGTCCCTGAGCAGCAGTCTGTATGACCAGGTAAATTCTACTGGAGCCAATAGTGAAGACTGCTGCTCTGAGGTATCTGCTCTGCACAGTGGTGTGGTATTAGTAATTGCCAAAAGGAGGAGGGGTAGGGAAAATGAAGAAAATATAAAATATAAGGTATTTCTTTTATTACTTTGGGTCTAATTTAGAGCAATATCTAACTTAGGAAGCTAAATAGTAATGCTGCATTTAATTAGAACCTTTATGATGTTGAGGCAAGGTTTCTTACTGCTTCAGTCAATGCATTTTAGAGGAGATCTCTATGAATTAAAAAACCAAACAACCCAGAACACAGCATATAGGCAGTTGAATACATGTAATAAAACCCATAGATTTTTCAGGAACAAAAAATGTGGCATTATGAGCATTTTGTTGACTGGATGATAACTAGTACAAACCACATAAAAATGTCACCAGAAGTTATCTCAAGCACTTAAAAAAATTCTGCTTCTGCCATAGTATAGCTTGGGACACACATGCTTAGCCAATGCAAATATTCTAACCTCTGGCAAAACAAAAAAAATAGATATAACTTCAACTTTTTTACATTTCTGTAGAGTTCAAGGCTAAAGAAACCATTTTCTTCCTTCAGAAAAAACACACACAAATACATATATAGAATATATTTCGATTGTTTCACATGTCTACATTAGTTATAATTTGGAAGTGGAGATGGCGAGGGAGTATACTGAGAACCAGCTAGCATCTTAATTTAAAAGTTCATCAAGAAAAAGGAGTATGACTTCATCACTTTATTTTTAACATCATGGGTTGGTGAGAGAGAAGAAATGCTGGTGCTCAGAAATGATCTACCTGACTTTGTCATATGTAATATCCAGTGAAAAATATATCGTCCTGTAAAAAGGGTTTGTACATAACTTGTACATGGTTTCATTTTGTATTTTTCTCAGATTAAAATTTATGTATTTGTGTTCTAAAAGAAGGAGAGATTGCTGTGTTTTCTTTTTTCTCTTCTAGAAAAGTTTGTAACTTGTATCACCAAGTCATGAATATTACTGCATTTATGAAACCAATACTATTAGTAGTTTGACCTAAGACTAACCCAACAGCCTTTCTCTCTTGCTTACACTCCAGAATCAGCTCCTTGCTAATAATAATTAATATCAGCTGCCATGGAGGATGCTGTGGGGTCTATAAATGAGTAAATCTGCAGCAGAAACAAATGGCACCCTAACACCAGCTCTGGAGTCAAATACAGATAAAGTCTGGTTTAATTTAGCTACTTTACATGGTTGAACAGAGCATTTCATATCACCTTTAGCTCTGATAGGTCAGGTTAAAATAGATTGATAATTTTGAAAAGCAGCCCAAGATTTTCTACTTTCTCATGATGAGTACATTTGAAAATTACCTGCAAGTTTTGGACTATGTTTCCATTGCAGGGAATTAGGTATCATCTTACATGCAACTCTGTGGTTTTAGGCTTAAAAAAACCAGTCTCCTTTTGGAGTCTATAACACTGTGTGCATGTGGCTGGCATTCTGCTGTAAAATAACCTTGTCATTAAGGTTGACATCATTAATCTTCTGTGCAGCAGTATCACCACAGCGATTTGTAATCAATCACAGTTTGATAAACCTTGCTTGATTCTGAATAATGGAGAGAAGAGGAGCAGAGCTCTGGAAAATATTTAGTTAAGCATCTGAGAAACCCCCAAAAGTACAAATAGTCAATGGGTCCTAACACAAAGATCCCGATGTAAAACGGCTACACTGGCTGTTCTGTAAGCAAGTAAGAATCGTTTTGGGGTAGGGGGAGAACCAATGCATGACCGTATCTGTGCAGGACTCTGGAGAGCTGGGTAAGAAACAGGCTCTGCACCAATGTCAGTAAAGCAAAGTGGTCCAGCCCTCACTGAGTTCACTTGTCCAGATCATCCTTAGCCTCTCTCACTGGGGAAGGGAGTTTATGTACCATAAAAACTGTGATGCCTGTCTTGAACAGTTCAATGAAAGGATGCAGATGCCTACTTTAGATCTTATTCCTTGACCTTATCCCTTCTTGGTGCCAGGCACTAATTAGTAAGCTTGATTTTTAATGGCAAGAGAAAGTGACAAACAGTCATACAAGGCACCATGAACAGGTACCCATTTTAAGATGGAATTGGTAATCCTTCATCACGGTTTTAATCATGTGCCTGCTCCCTGCACAAGGTTCCATATCACAAAAGAAGTATTTATCCATATATAGACATGTATGAATATATGTGTGTGCATTTGGACGTGAATATTTATATATATGTCACCACCTACTAATATTTTTAGGGTCTTGGCTCCTAAATGGCGCATCTTGCTGTCAAAAACACTTAAATGAAACCTGGACATAGAGTAATTAAGGTATGAAGCTATTTTGTTATGTATCTACAGCCCTGTTACTCATCAGTACAAAGACTAAACTGAGCAGAACCCTATGCAGTTCCCTCCAAAATGATGTAGTAATCTTAGTTAGCAAGTAGCTGCAGTAAATGAAGCAGGATGCTCACACCTTTTCTGGACTGTGAGGCAGTCCTGATACTCCTTCAAAATACTTGAATTGTATTATAGAAGTTTAATACTGATTTTTTTTTTCAAAATTTATTTTAATTGTAAATATGTGGTTCAAGCTAGGGAGATGATTTCACAAATGTAACTTTGTTCATTGGAGGAGTGCCACTGAGAGACAAGGCAATGAAATGAATTTTTGCCTCACAGCTCAAAGGAAAGCATAATCTTCTTTAGCAATACAAAAAACCCCTACCCCAATCAATAAAAAAACCCATAAAAACCTAGAACAAAACAAAATTACTAAAAAAAACCCCAACCACACAAGACAACAAAACAAAACAAACCCTAAAAAATCCTCCCCACAAAAACCCAACAAAAAATTCCAAACAAAACCAAACCAACCAAAAAACCCCAAAATATGCCCACATAAAAAAATTAGTCTCTTTTCAGTCCTCCCTCACTTACCACAAGTCCACCCTTTGCCACCTGCAGCCTCTAGGGAAAAAATGCTGTTTTAAAAAAGACTGTAAATTTTCTCTTACTTCAAAGACAGGACATTCAGACCTATTTCTAAGTAAGGGCGATCAATGACTCTAAGCTTGATTTCTGGCTGCATGTACTTGACTGACCTCTTCAAAAAGCACTCGCCTTCCCCTAGGCCCCAGGTCTTAAAACACAGATTTATTATTATACTTTTTTTCAAAACATTCATTATGCTAAAATTTTCACCTACCTCTGGGTCTAGTTTGCCTGGTTTTACTTTCCCATTTTTTTTCACCAATGAGACACCAGTGTCCAGTAACCAGACACTTTCATTCTCTGTTGAAAAAATCTTGCAGCCAGTGGGAGAGTGAGTTCACAGTGTCCCAATGGAGATGTTGGAGAGAGATGAACACTTCAGAGCAGTTTTGGTTTTGGTTTTTTTTTTTTTTTCAACTTTATTCAATTTCCACTTTCTGATCCTGCCTGGAAGAAGAAACCCCTCTTTCCAACATCCTTGTCTTAGGCTCTCCCCAGAGACTTGGAAATCAAACCACAGTAACAACTTGTAAAATATTTTATTGCATTTGAAACTTCTGACTCTTGAGAAGCTTTAAACATACCTGTTCTGTTTTCAGTTCACTCATTCAAGTGTTATCCAGTAAACTCTTTAGTCAGACATCAGATACAATAAAAGATATATATTGAAAAGCATTTATTGTAAGATTTAGTGCAAAACAAATCAACGAATGTTGATTTTTATCATGGATCAAAGAGTTTACATGTAGGATGCATAATCCCTGTGTGCAGGCCTTATTAGGTAGCCCTCCACTCCAGGTGTACAGCTTGAATGCAAAGCTTTTTTAAAAGTCAATATCATATTTGTTTAGTGTTTGGAATTAATGAAAACAGGACTGGTTCCTTTACTTCAAAGATAACTCTGGTGATACCAGAAGCCAAGAAAAGCCATGATTTGCACATATGTATTATTTTCCCACTGAGGAAGAGAATGTTTCAAAGATAATTTTTCCTTCTGATAGACTTTCTAAGGGGTACTGTAAAATAAATTTCCTATCCCCCCACTGCACATGATCAGACATCCCTGTTCTGTCTTGTCATAATGCACAAGCTTCATTGCTTCTTCAGCAATATTCTAGTCAGATAATGAAAAAAAATACCCTTTCATCATTCTGTATATGCACATAGCTGCTATGAAGTAGTAATAAACATGTGCAAGACAGTGGAATATAGGAAATCTAGAAAGTTTTGAGGTTAGGCTATCATGCGGTCACCTCTGCTGATCAATTGCTTCTTGAGAAACAGCATGCTACACAATGAAGTTCAAGCAGGTTATGAAAATTATCAAATTATTTAAAATCTCATGCACTGACATGGAAACCTGGAAAGAGAAGAATAAGAGATGATTATCCAGTTGAGCTGGAGAGGTTTACTGAGGGAATATGGACACAGGTAGAAGTTTAGGTAGCTGGGTAACCCAGTCATTTGCATGGATGGCAAGTATGACAAAGAAATCCATTTTGAATTTACCAATTGTCTTAGAATTCCTCTTTCCCTGCAGGGTTGGAACAGTTTCTGCAAGGATACATTACTAGATTTTGCAGGTCTTTCTCATACTTGGACTCTGTCCAAAGAATTTGCAGGGAAGATCCAAGCAATGAAACTACTTGCAGCCATTTGGTTCAATTTTTTGTAGGTGGACTTTTAAGAAAAAGTTCTGTTAATGTGTGCTTAACCACCTGCAGGGTGTTTTTTAGGGAAATCAGGAGTCTGGTCTTTCTAACATCGCTTTGACATGTCCAATCTCACTGAAAAGCATGGCTC
Source organism: Picathartes gymnocephalus (assembly GCA_013390045.1). Lineage (NCBI taxonomy): Eukaryota > Metazoa > Chordata > Aves > Passeriformes > Picathartidae > Picathartes > Picathartes gymnocephalus. Next base: position 26,536 of record WEKY01005061.1, read on the forward strand.
TGCCCGAATGAAACCAACTGCTTTCCAGCAGCAGGAGAAGTTCCAAGTAAAGATAATTGCCCTTTCTAATTCACATTCTTTCTTCAAGTCAATTATTACTCTCATGCCCTTTGCTCGCAACTAGGAAATCAAAACTGTCTCTATAAACAATGGGAAAATCTGCACTTGTTATAAATTATGTTTTTCATCCACTTTTGTTAGAAAGACCCAAGATATGCCTGGAAATCCCTTTCAGAATGAAAAGAGTTAGTGTATGACATGCCCAATATGCATAACATGCTTTACTAGTGCAAATAGTGTCTGGTACTAGCAACAGAACATGCTTAGCTTTACTCCCTTTAACATGTAGCTTTGTAGTATATAGTAGTTTTAATATTATCATTATTGCTACTTCCTACCATTAGGATACACATCAAGAATACTGATCAGATAAGCTCTCTTCAAAACAGTATCTTTTCCACTTCCACTGGCATGGGATATGAGTCCAGGAAGAAACTGATGTAAATTTGATTCCTGTACCTTTCAAATGTCGTGGTGTGCTACACGGTGACCACGGGGGGATTTGTACGTGGTCTGGGCTTTGATACAACCACATGAGCCTCCTGCAAGAACGAACAGCAGGAGTGCTTGCAGTCATGATAACATCTGTACTGCAGGATGATTTGCATAGTTATTAGCTGGGAGTTATTTCCTACAGAGTCCCTTGTAGTCAATTCAGTGCTGTTGGAGGCTGCAGGACCAGCTCATCATCCTGCAGCCGTTCTCTCATTAATACACCTCTGACCTGGAGGCCTATTCTGAGTGGGACAGAGACTCTCTAGTCAGTTAAATCACCTGTCTCTTGGCTATGCTGTGAAGACATAATTATAAAGATTATACTGTGACCATTAATTTAGAGTAAAAATAATACTGTCTGTAAGACTCTGAAGATTTAATTCCCCCAGATTCAGTAGTAGAACCCTGGTGAAGCTCACGTTGTTGGACAGTGACCTATTGCTGTACCCGGGTGTCACAGAGAATATTTATTTCATAACACCTTTAGCATGCTTAGTAAGCACATGGACCATGCTCCTTCCAGTAAACAGCAGCTGTTTCAAATAAAATGCCTTTTGAAGATGATTGTGAGCCTTGATTGTCTATGAAGGGAGACTAATGTAACTGGGTATCCAAGACTCCTGAGTTTAACTGGAATGAATCTATGCCATGTATTCTGTCACCCCTTTATGGAAGACCAGTTCTGATGTACTGTGATGAAAGACATTTTGGTCAGGTGGATGGCTTAAGGCCACCTTTTACAGCTCACCTACCCAGGAAAATATAATAACTGAAGCACAGAACATGAGCTTGTGTTTTAACCAAGTTATTCTTCAGCTTAGAAATAGGAAGAATCTCCAAAACCTATGACATGTCTAATTTTCCATGCCTCTGTTCCTCTGACTTGTGCTCTAGAATGATTTGCCCAGAATCCTTCAATGTGAAAAGGAAGTCCTCTAGCAATGTAATTGTTTCCTTGATATACATACACTGTAGTTTTTGGGGTTTTATTTCCTAGTCAGGTAAAAAATCTGCTAATAAAATATGGCCTTTTACCTCACCCTGTCACCCTACATACTTAAAAATGTACCTTCATTTACCTTTTTCTTGTTCAGACAGTTTATTTGAAGGGTTGCTACTAGCTCTGCAACATAAATCCTCTTAAGAACTCAGCCCATGGGGCATAGCTGAAGGAGCAAATCTGTATTCTATGTTAACCAGAAATTTAAGTACATGGAATCTGCTATTATTTATTTGGAGAAGTTAGATTTCACATGCTCTGCACGTTAAAAGAAGTTGTGAACCCCCTGTTTTATGAGACCAACACAGAAATAAATATATTTTAAAACAGTTAATGAAGAGGGTAAGAGAAGCAGGAGGCATATCAGGCACATCATTAGGAAAGGCTGTGTTGGAGAAAGTGAAATGGAGAAGAGAGAGCAAATGGCCAAACATTAAAACAGAAAAGCATAAGTGCTAGATCAGGAAAGGAAACCAACTGAAAACATGAGGGTGTGGGGGAAACAATGCAAAGGAGTTCATGATTGGTGCAGAATGATCAGGCCAAAGCTAATGAGATTTTTGTCAGGCTCTAAAATCGACAGATCTACCATGTGCTGCAACGAGCTGTGGTTTCTTTCCATTGCAAGGCAGATGACTTTTTATCAGATGTGTCACTTGGTGAAATAATTGCCAGCAATAATGGTGCAATAGCAGCATACTCAGAGCACAATTTATCCATGTCTGTTCTATCTTTCAACCTCAAAGCTTCTACTGCTTCACAGATCACATCAAAATGACACCTCTGCAGTTAATGACAGTGGTCTAATGCAATACAGAGAAGTCAAATCACTTCTCCAGATAGGCAGAATGCTCTCATACAGAAACTAGGCATGTGCACGGGTCCTGACATTCGTATTCAGATCTGTATTTGTGTAGAAGAGGGTGGGTTTGACATACAGACTTATTCATATTTGAAACAGCCTGCTTTATAAAGCACAAAATTCACTAAAATTAGAAAGGAGTGGGGACAAGAGTAGCACACAGAGCCTTAATTTATGCAAAGTGAATGCCTGGGTGTGGGAAATTTCCCTTTGCACAGCCCACAGCATGTGTTACAGTGTCACAGGTCAGAGATATGAGTTGTCTTTAAAGAAAGAAAGAAATGAGCAAAGAAATGAGTCAAATAAAGATAAATGTACCTTAAAATGCACACTGTCCTTGTAGGCAAATGCACATATTTTTCTGGATCTAGGAACAAAACAAGCTGCTGTGAAGCCCCTCCTGGTGGTCATAACTGAGGTAAAGAAGAAAGCTGGCAAACTGCAGTTATTAAAAAGAAAGGATTGTCTGTTTATTTTCCACTGCTGTTTGAAAATTACCATAGAACAGTAAATCTCTAGATATGAAAAATATTTATTCTTCTTACATAGTATACATAAACACACATGCAGCCAACATAGTGGCAGGGACACCATTTGTTTAAGTTTCATTAAGATGTGCAGTTAAAAGCCTTATTAAAAGGGTCCATTTCTCACTTCAGTGAATTCAGTGAAATTTTTTGCCTGAGGGTTAAGTAATGCTTCAGAGGAAAAATGAGATTTAGGAATATTTTCATATGTTACCATCTTTTCCAACAAACATTTCCTGTAATGGTTGCTTGGATGGAGAGTTTAGACTTCACTATAGTGTGTGTTTTCCCAGTGCATTATGTATTAAAATAGACAATCAAACAAAATAACCAGCTCTCAGCTCCACCTCTAAGAGGAAAAAAAAAGAAAAGGAAAAAAAATCTTCTTTGGGTAAAAAGAAAGGCATTTTTTTTTAACAGATTTATTTTTCTTAGTTATTATTGCTATTCCACAAACATGGTAAGGAGGACTTAATTAAAAAGACAAATAAAGAAAGACAAAGAAATTAAAAGGAAAATGTTCTCAAACCCCAAGTTTTAATTTAAGTGTTTGGTTGATGAAATGGAGATGTTCTACTATGGCCATTAGCAGTGTACTGCCATTGGAATAGTGTATATAGTGTAAATTACTGACTGCACGTTTGTGCACTTTGTTTTGTGTGCTGCTGGCCTTGTTATTTATTGATGTAGGCCTTTTGGAACAGCCTAACTTGGAAATCAGTTCTGAGAATCAGATTTTACTCCTAGACCATTATGGGTTGGGAGACTGCTTCCATGAAACTGAAAATCCCCATGGGCTGGGGAGGTGTAGAGCAGCACGTCTACATCTAAATTCAATGCACTGAAAACTGTAGTGATTATCCAGTGCTTTGTTGCTTTGCTTTTGGGGTTTTTTTTGTGTTGTTGTTGTTTTGGTTTTTTTTTCCTTTAATTATTTATCTAGAAGCTGTAGATATGAGACTGCAGAGATTGACACTGCTCAGTTGCTGCTGCCCTCTTCAGCAAGGGAACAAATTTCAAGCAGCATTTATTTCTTGTTTCCTAAATATTCAGTGGCAGCTCACTTGTTAGGCCTTGCTTTGGGATAAGGAGGACAGAGTAATGGTTTGGCTTTTTCTGAAGAAATAAAAATGTTCATTAATAATCTTATTTTCAAGACAGCTTATTTATGCAACAATTTTAATGAAGCCTTAATTTTGCATTCTGCTTGTGTTTAATTCATACTTTTTGTGTTAATTTATGCCCATGACCATAGACCCTTTCTTGCCCCTCCCAAATGCTGAATTTCGTTCACGTTACCGTGTAAAAGTTGATATCAGTTCTCTTCTCTTTCTGTGAATAGACTCCCCTCTGTCAGAAATAGCTCCCAGTTATGCTCTGGCAGGGGGGTAGAGCACGTTCCCCCCAAGTTGTCATGACCATTACTTAGCTCTCAGTCAGCAATTTTTGGTATTGATTTTTTTCTTAAACTGACCTACAATTTGAAAGTGAAGAGACTGTCTAGGATTTCCATTTGATTACTTTATTTAACTTCATTTACTTCATTTTTGCCTCAGTTAGGTTTCCTTCTATCCTAATTTTTTCGTAATGTTTCATTAGGAAGAAATACAAAAGCAGGAATTTGGAGTTGCAACAGAGCATTTCCAGAAACCATAGGATGGTAAGGGTTTTTCGCACACAGAACCCAGCTGTTGTCATACAAATCCTTCCTTTCAGGTATCTGTCATCATATTGCTGAGAACTAATCAAAATATTTCTATATGGACCTGCTGGAAAGCAACTGTGAAAATGCTGACTCCAAGGAAGAACATAATTCCTTGGAATTCTCCACAAAGTCCTGGCCTCCTGTGCCTCTTGTCCTGGCTAATTGTCCCAGAGCATACTGAGAATGAAATAAGAGGCCACGGATTAAGTAAATATCTTAAACTATTTTATTTTCATTTTATTTTATGTAGAGAATCCTGATAATCTAAACCCTCTGCTTTCTCATAGGTCAGGAATGCACATGAGGAATTACTGTAAGTTTCTACTATTTGTCCTGCCAACATGGTTAATCTCTTATCTATAGTGAATGTGGTCCAAGGCCAAAGAAATAACTTGAGCCTGGTGTTCATACTCTAGAACTTCTAGTTTAACCTTCATACACTCCTCACACCAACATGGTATTATTGTAACATTTGTTCAG
>WEKY01005074.1:0-23422 GCA_013390045.1 Picathartes gymnocephalus
CAAAGGAAAGGACAAAAATTAATGGTGTAATTGCAAAGAACAGTAAATTCTTACCTGTTCATGTTGTTTCTACATGCCCTCTCCCCCAATATCCAGGCTAATAATGAGTTTTTAGAGTTTTAAGCTTTTTTCCCTGCCTCATGACTTCACCATCATCACAATAATAATAACAACATGAAACCTACACACTAACCTATATTGAACTGCAGTTCATTACAGCAGAATAACATTGTGAAGGACTTTAATGTCAGCATCCTTTCAGATGCAGATTACAGTAATGCAAAAGTACATTCTCTGTGGGACACAACATAGAGGAATAAAATTAACAAAAAAGAAAAGAAAAATAAAAAAAAAAAAGAAAATGGAAATACTTCTTTTCCTCTAGGGGCAAAGATGCCATCAATGAGATAAATTAGCCCTGGAAATCAGTGGGAATTCCATCACTGTGAAACAAAATCAAGATACTAACCACTAATACTGGACTTGAAGTCCTAAACTCAGATTAATCTCAGGTGCCTTCGCCTCTTAAATGGGGAGCAAAGATGCTGCTGGTTCCATTTGTGGTGCAACCAAAGGGACAATAAACTCTCAAGTGGGTTGAATCCTGTCTGAGAGGCAGTGACGTCCTCTTTTTGAAAGGCTTTTTTACACCCAGTGGGCAGGGAGTTGGTTGACTGTGGAGGGAGATAATGGTCTGTTGTCCTAAATTCCATCAATTCACCATCTCATCCAGGTAAAACTTTCTCTGAGACTCTTGTGAAGAAGTGAGGTGGTGACTCACCTATTCACTTTCAAGAAGTACCTCAGGACTAATATCTAAAAAGGACAAAAAAGGTAAGAGGACAAAAAATAGGAATCAATCATCAATAATGTCAGTGATTAGAAAGTTGGATCACAAGTAAGGAAGATGTAACAGCCTTCAAGGGAGCCATTTTTCAGTGGAAAATGTAGCATCTGATGGTCATACAGTTAAAAGTCTCCTTTTTAGGACTAATATTCTTCCTAGGAGTATTAGTATCTTTATGGTTGGAGAGCCCAAAGGCACATTTCTTCCCCTGACCTTCACATTTCAAGTGATCACCAAATCTCTGAATATCTCTGTAAGGTGGCTTCAGTAAATTGCCATATCCCAACAATATCCACACACCATTGAAATGGGGATCTTTTTGCAAAACCTACCTGGAAAGGGGCAGTGGGAGAGTCTTAAGAAGCTGAAATAAGGATGGGTACTAGTGAAAATTCCCTTCTGCATATGCTACTACTTTATGTAGTTCTTCACTAACTTTCGCAATTGATGATGAATCTTTAGTGGTAAGGGTTCTGGCTAATTTTTATTTCAGGCTGAAACATCTTGTTGATATTAAGGTTACAACTGATAGGAGACAAGTGAAAGATGACAGCCAGCAGATGTCTGATGTTGCCTGGGTAGTTCTAATTTATTTTTGCTTTCCCTTACTAAAACGGCATAAGGGAAACTTAATAAAGTATAGCTCACAGTACATTCTTTTTAAATTATTATTTATTCTGAAAAACGTTTTGTTTTTAAAAAGAATTTCCCTTCTGAATTCTCCAGAATCTGAGTATCACATTTTTGCCTATATGGCTTGCAGAAGAAGTATGTCTGAAGCACACACTCATTTACTGGAAGTACTTTATAATGCACTGTTTAATTCAAAGGAGGAAAAGAAAGAGATGATGTTGCTGCAACCATGGTAACAATATTAACAATAGAGTGGATGAAGCCTGAAAGGAAATTACTCAGCAAAATATGATAATAAAAAGTCACCGTTGATTATCAACTGGGCTATTAACAAATAATTTGTAATGCAGAGATTACACAGTAATTCTGGCACTGCTAATTGCACTGATATATTGAACTGTACTTTGGGCCAGTGATTTGGGTCAACATGATTTGGGGAAGAGGAAGGTGAATGTAAAGAAAACTGAGTAAAAATACTTTCTCTGCAGAGAATCAGAGCTATTTAGGAGAGCCTTATAAGGCACCTGGTAGCAAAAAGATACAACATTAGGAGAAGAGCTCTCAACAACCAAAGGGAACAAGAAAAACACACAGAAATAATTACTGTTTTTCTAAAGCTCTCTTAGCTGTTGTAAAACAGCTCTGAGAAGAAAATATTTTGAAAATGCTGATGAAACGTGGCTTGATCATTGGGACAGCTTTCTGATTTAATAGAAAGCCAAAATGGATATCAGAAAACTAGCAGCGAACAGCATATTGTGATGTAGTTAACCGAAAGTATTTGGATTTATACCACTTGGCCATGCTGTTTTCAAAAAACAGACTGTTACCACCACGCAGGACCTGGTGTAACACTGCTGATGGCAACAGGAGCCTTCAAAGGCTTTGGTGAGTTCTGTATCAGTCTACACTGAATAAATGAAAGCATCAGTTATATTTCTTAATAAACCTGGAGAAATAAAATCATATCATTTCTTTGGTGTTCCCTGTTTGAAATACTTGTCTTTAATTATTTCCTACTTTAATGTACCCCTGTGTTTCTAATATGTTCTACAAGCATTCAGTTCTATTGAGTCCTAATACCTTATGCAGTTTCTTAAGCACTCTTTCCAGCAACATTAATGGCTTAAGCAGTGGAGCCAGAGAATGTGGTGATTACTGCAAGAAATGCTCTGTAAATCAGGTCTTATGCCAATTAACATGGCTAAGAGTTGAGTCTGGGACAGTAGAGCAGGCAGAGCTATCACGTGAGCTTTAAAACTCCTGATTGACACTATGCTTCAGTCTTACAACAGCCTATGAGAATTTTTCAGAAAGGCAATTTATTTGATGAGAAAGCAAAAGTTAACTGTATCATATCCACTACCTTTCTGGTTAAGTTGGTACAGCTTGGAGAACATGTTTGGATATTGAGCTGGTTGTTTGCTTCACAGTTTTAAGATTTATTTCAATGCATTCCAGAACAGTAGCAACTAAAGGAAAAAAATCACAGAATGGTTTGGGTTGGAAGGAACCTTAAAGGCCATCTAGCTCCAACCCCTGAGCTGTCCTGGGAAGGCAGGGACAATTTCTACTAGACCAGGTTGCTCACAGCCACATCCAGGTGGGCCATGAACAATTCCAGGGATGGGACCGAAGGGGAAATTTTTCCACTTTGTAGGATGTGGGTCCAAAATGAATTGGTGTTCTTAATCTTTCCACTAGTAAGTGTCTGTATTACTACAGTCACCATATCACCTTTGGCACTGACTGATGCTTTCAGAGGTGACGCTAAAGATAAATGAACCCTGAGATGAAACTGTTCTTCCTAAACAGAGACGACAAACAGATGTATGGTGGAAGAGTTGGGGTGATCAAACCTACATCCAATTCATCCTTAAATGGGTGATTGGAGTCCAGTAGTAAACCCTTTTGCAAACACAGAAGGCATGTAGGAGTTTTTGCAGGATGAAGTTTCCTAAGTGGTTTTGAACTGTGAAGACGGAAAGAAGTTGCACATGGCAATTTGACAGAAAAGGTCCTGCAGCTTGAATTTGGGCTTCCAGGGTGGTTAGATCCGGAATTTTAGTTCATTTCTACTAATCTCTCAGAGTGCTGAAGTCACACTTCCGCAACACTTCTGCCGCAAGAATTTCTTTACCTGATAGATCACAGTTGAGCATCTTCAACTCAGTTGAACTGTCTTAAGCCATCTGATGTTGATCATCCTGTCTGTGAGATCCTTCTGACCATTTGGTACTGCCCATACTCTTCCAAGGAAAAAATGATGACAGAGAGAAACATCACTCCACTCCTCATAGCATTAATCACTGTGGCTTGTCCTGCTAACGAAAAAAACTGCTTCCTCTCTCTCGTTCCTTCTCATATTTAACCAACTACTTGCCTTAGTGGGTATGAACACTGAGCCCAGATTATAACTAAAATAAATCCTTAGTTTGTCACAGCTTCTTTGAAATAATTGAAAATTAAGATGTACTGGTTTTTTGGGGTTTTTGTTTGTTTGTTTATTTTTAAAGGGCTGCAGCTCCACTTTCACAGAGACAAATTTTAAAAATGCTCTTGACCCAGGTCTACAGTAGCCCTGTAATGATTGTACTGAGTAAAACAGTAAGCTCATTATCACACTGAAGGTAGAGGTAAAAGTGGCTTAGTTTTGTTGTTGGTGGCAGGGTTTTTTGTTTGTTTGTTTGGCTTTGCTTTGAGCTTTTATTTTTGTGGGAAGGGATTTTGTACTGGAATATCTACCCATTTTCTGCGCATTTCTCAAATTCAAATTTGTCCAGGGGTTACCAACATGATTCATAACACTTTGGGTGGATCTGGGTTAAGATCTCCATTACAGACCCAAAGGAAATGGTCACAGCCCATTTCATGGGTGCTTGCACACATACAAACACTGTCCATGTCCACATATATTAGGAGTACTCTAGGCAGTACAAAAGCCCAGTCTGAACAGTCCTGCATAGCCCCAGAGGAGGAGAAACAGCAATGCTGCAGACATGGAAACTGGAGAAAGAGGGATGCTTGAGAGGCTGGCATGGAAAGCCACTCTGACTGAGCCAGCATCTAGTCTAGAGCTTTCTCAGCAGCTATATGTCTAGTTTACCCTTAAAGGCTTTTAGCACTGGACTCAGACTCCTCTGATCTCCTCCAGTGCCAAACTGCCTTCCAACTGTTTATGAGGAAAGGAGACTCTAGATGCTGTCTTTTAGTGTTTTCGTTATGGATAATGTTCAGAAGATGGAGTCAGACTGTTCTTGGAGATGCTCAGTGGGAGCAATGGACACGAATTGCAGCTGAAATCCATACCAGCTCTTAGAAGAAGAGTTGTTCACAGCAAGTGTGGTCAGCTGCAGAACCAGGATATAGAGACTGTGGCCTCTCCATTCTGATAGATACTCAGATTGTAACTGAAAAAAACCTTGAGTGACCCAATCTGACCTCCAACTTAGCTCTGCTTTAAGCAGGAGAGGGACCTGAGATGTTCAGCAACGCCTTTCTGTATAAATTATCCTGTGGTACTGTATTTTTATGATGATGTTCTTATGATTAGAAGTTCTTTTGGTTGGTATTTTTTTTGTATGTGACTAAATTGCTGCAAAATAAGCCAATTTCTGGAAGACTATTACCTTGTTCTTCTTCAATGTGCTCTTCTCTATGGTAAACAATTGCTGGCTCAGTACAAATCCTGTACAGGGTTAGCTAAGGTACTGCCAGGAGACTCCAGGCTTCAGTCCAAATGGCCACTTCAGGAACTTCTTTTGCTTGAATCAGTCTTGCTGAGAATTAGTGCAATTTACTGTAGGAAAGAAGTTCTTCTAACATCATTGGTAGACTTCCAGAAACCAGACTCCCTCTGTGCTTGGTTCTGAACTGTTAATGGGAGTTCACAGTTCAGATCATGATCACGCTGCAGAAAACCCCTTGAGCCATATAGAGTGACTGCTACATCAGCAATACAGAATGACAGCACTGTCCCCACACAAGGTGCAGCAACTTGAGCTGTGCCTCTGTCCCCTCACTCTGCAAAGTGACTATCCAGGTCAAGTGAAATGCACTGTCCATTGGAGGGGAAGCCATTGTGGATGTTTGAGTGTGCAGGATCTGAGCTCAGGGCAATGCCAGAGTTACAACTCAGCTCTTGGAGAAAATAAACTCTTAGCTTACTAAAAGCATCTGGCCTCCTGGAAGCATTGAATCTAATGAAGGTGTCCCTGCTCAGGGCAGGGGCTTGGAACTAGATATTTTTTAAGGCTCCTTCCAACCCAAACCATTCAGGGATTCTGTGACAACCTAACAGTTTAAATAAAGCTACAGATGGCTTTCCATGCCAGCTACCTGTGCAAGTAATCTATGAATTACAATATGCCATGAAACCAGAGCACTTCATAGACTTCCTTAATGACAGGGGTGGATTGTGACTGCACTTTCTGAGTAACATAGGTGTTCCTTCAAGGCATGACCATTCCTGAAATAAAAACAAACCTGCTTTTCAAGGGAGCCAGACCTCTCCTTTTCTAGGAACACAATAAATATTTTGGCAGAATCATGCTTCGACAACTTTGGATTTATAAAGATGAGAAGCAAATTCTGATTATTTATTTTGGATAAAAAATGAACAGCATAAAAACTGCTGACTTTGACCTTCTTTGGAAAAGTTGGTTTAATGGGCCCCATAAACTCTTCTATTGATGGCAGGTTCATAAAGTCCATATTGACTTCGGCTAAAGGCTATAACTTCTATCAATACTTTCAACAATTAATATTGGCTCATAAAGGTATCCTGTAAACTGAGTCATAGCATTATGTTACTTTACGTTGCCATTAGCAAGATTTCATGTCGTCTTGAAAACGTTTCTCCTATAAATCTGGGATTTCTCAAAATAGCCTATATGATAGCTAGCAGCCCAGAGAAACACTACTTATGTGGAGGAAGGAAACACCTTTGTGTTTGGCAGACAAAGCTTCTGAGAGTATCTCAGGCTTCATTTGCTCCTACAACAGGTCTCAGGCTGTGAGGGGTTTTGTGGATGCTGTCAGAGGCCTGAGCAGCAGAAGCTTAGGCATAATTGCTGCAGTTTGGGACAGAGAGAAAACTCTCCCATGGTTCTGCTAGAGAACTGTTGTGAGAACGGCAAAGTACAAGAATGTAAACAGACTTGCACCTGGTGATTTTCATAAAGAGGGTGGAACTCCGTTGTTATTCCTGATTAACCAGTAGCTTTAAGGGGGTGTTAATATTCTTAACCAATAATATGATGCTTGAGTCCATGTATTATAAAAGACATGGGATTTTAAATAAAGTCAGAAGAAGCTGATGAACATGAATGTGCGTGTTTCGGACCTCTTTATGCTGTTCCCCCTTCCGTCCCCGGGGAGTACAGTGACAGGGTCTGTGCACAAATGTTTCTCACACCTTTTTCTGTGCCGAGAAATTACAAAAAGAAAATGCTCAAATTCTGCCTACTTAAAAGACTTTTCTCTAACCTTCATTTCTTCCTATCTTGCAACACTTGTTTGGATATGTTTATACCAACAATTCGACTGCAGTCCCTATATTAAAGTGACCTTTTTCTCAGTTCTGGACCAGTTTTTTCTGACCTGAACATGATCTGATGTCTATGACATCTTCCCAGGGAAGTCTAAGCATCCGATGAAGCTCACCATCAACACAGTTTGGATCTTAATATTTTCTTTCAAGTTTTGCTACCTCTTTTTATTGTCAGTATGGACAATACTATTACATACTGGACACCACAGCAATTTATGTTTTAGTTGTGCTACACAGACTTTTGTTTTTAGCATGATACAATCTTTCTCATTCAAAATACCCAACATCTAAGACTGCAAATGCCTACGCTCCAAAGAAACTCCTACATTTACGCAGCACTGTACATTCTCCACCTCTCATTTCCCTTTTTCTAGTTGCTATGAAGTGATGGTTCAATGAATGGTTAGTGTGTCATTAGCCTTAAGGAAAGAGGAATTGAAGGTGGTCTCCACCTTGACATGAGTCCTACTGCCTCTGTGATTACTTTCAGTAAAGCCCTTCAAGGCATGTGAAGTTGCTAATATGCTGTTTCTAATATAATTTCATTTGTAAGTGATCTGTAGGTACAAAGTTGCATTTGCAGGTGTAGAGATAGCATTGCAGAAAGCAGGGAAGAAGACTCCAGCAGATAATGTAATTCTTCTCCGTTAAGACCAAAGGAAGAAAAAATTCTGTATTTTGCTTTTCTTAGTAGGCATGGAAAGAAAAAATGTATGGGATAGGATCGCAGCTGGTCACACATCACATGGAAAGTACAAAAGAGAGCTTGGATAGATAAGAATGGGATGGAAGCTCAAGATGCTTACTTTTGGCTGTTTTCTAGCAATTTCTTGTGAGTGTGCAAAACCTTAGTTGACCCTGATGATCCCTCTGATTTTTCATAAAAACACAAGGATCAGAAGGAAAACAATATAACCTGGCACTGTGTGTCTGCTTGTAAAACACTATGCTAAGAATCTTAACAAAGTATGGTAAGGATAATTTAAAAGGATTCCTCTGTACATCCTTTGAACAGAAGGCCATTTATCCTTGAACTCTGCCTAATATATCATTATCTCCAAGCAGAAACTTAATAAGCTTCAACCGTAATTTTGTTGGAGTTAAACATAAAATCATGTGGGTGGTGTATGTCTCACTATGTCACGACTTCCAGAGGAAAACTTACCATCATTTGTCACTATAATACTGTGGCAAAAAGCATGAAAAGAACAAGTGATACAGTCACTTCACATGAGCTTTCTGAGCGGAGCACAAGTGCCCGATGACTTGTACGCAGCAACTATATTAAGAAGCAGGCTGTGCTATAATTGAATTAAAGGTGCAAAAGCATATAGGACTGGATGAACTCCTGGGTCAAGTTGCAATTGAATCAAAATCCCCTCTCCTTCTCCTACACTGTTTGGCAGAACTGCTGACCAAAAGGTTTGCAGACCTACAAAAGGCATGCAGGAATCCCTGCAGGTGGGGACACAAAGTTATAGAGATAAAAAAATCTGTGACCTTCAGCTTTTATTTCGCACAAAGGAAAAGGCTTCTAAAAATATTTCGCCAGCGTTTTCCTTCAGAGAGCAGTCAGCCAATTTACATAAATGAAATGGTCCCCGTCAAGGAACCACCAAGGAAGAGAAGAAAATTATCTGCCCAGAAAATCTGAGCAAAGGTAAGAGTAGCATTGGCCAGGGGAGGGGAGATTTAAATGCCTTCCCTCTGAAAGGTTGCTGCAATAAGCAGGGAGAGTATTACAGCTATTTAATGATCTCTGTCACAGTGATAAATAAGTTGGAGCTTCTCCAGCAGTTCATTAACAAATACTCTGCAGGACAGTACAAAAGGCCACAACATGGGGCTGTTAGAAGAGTGTTTTCACGGAGTCTGATAAAAAACCCCATCACAAAACCTAAGGAAGATTAAGGTGGAGTAGTAGGAAGAGACATTCCTGACAGAGCTCGAGGCTGACGCTGCATGCGCTGTCACCACTTACCGGTTTCAGTATTCTCATGCTCTGTGTCGGTGAGGGTGAGGTTGGAGTTGGCCCGGCTTGACAGGCAGGAGCTGCGTCCAGACTTGGTGTTGCGTCCCCAGAGCCTCACTGGGTGCTCAGGCGACATGACCACGTCTGCTTCTGTGTCGGCATCTGAGCCGGCACTGATGGAGTAGCCACAGTGAGGCAGCCCGATGTCGGTCCGGTACAATGTCCCGTGTGTGGGTGTCACATCTTCAAGTCCCAGTTCTCGCAAAGAGAAGTTGGCTCCTGGGAGAAAACACATCGGCCTGGTTATTCTTTAATAGGGCACGGTGCCATCTAGCACAAGTCAAGAGCAGAAGTGTTCATCCTCTACCTTCATGTGGGGCATAGAAGCATCACAGTAACACACAGTAACACCGTGCCAAAGATACCCCTCTTCTGTGGTCTTGCTCAGTGTGAGACCAAGAGACCCAGAATCACAGAATCATTAAGGTTTTAAGATCATCGAGTCCAACCATTACTCAGCACTTCCAATTCCACCATGAGACAATGTTTCTAAGCACCTCATCCATATTTTTTTTTAGTAACAATTTCAGAGACGGTGATTCCTCCACCTCTGCAGTCAGCCTGTTCCAATCCTTGACCACTCTTCCAGTGAAGAAATTTTTCCTCATATCCAATCTCAACCTCCCCTAGTGTCACTTGAGGCCATTTCCTGTTTTCCTATTGCTTGTAACTTGGGAGAAGACACCAGTCTCGACCTCATGACAACTCCTTTTCAAATATGCCAAGACTAAAAAGCATCTGGATTCCTGCTTCTGGAACCTGACAAAAACTCAGGGCATGTTCAGAGAAATCATCAAGTTTGAAAGCAAAAATGAATGTAGAAATGGTACAATTCTTTAGGAGAGGCAAAAAGTAATCTTCTTGTGAGAAAAGCAAAATGAGGCATGCAATGATCAAAAGTCCTACCATACACCTGACAACTTCCCTACAACAGGCAATTTGAGTGAGTTCTGCTCATTGAAATTCCTGAAATTACATACTGGGGATTTAAATTTCTTCTGGCGATTTCACTTTCCCCTTGCTGACCACTCACACCTTGCCTCAGTTTAGCTATTCATTCTGATGGAGTCACAGCAGAGGTTATTTGGCTGCAAATAGATGCAACTGTTTAGCTGACTAAAAATATGACCTGAAAAGTGACTCTTGACTCCACATCTAGTTACCTGAAGAGCTTCAAAATCAGACTGAATTGATGTGAATAAGGCTTCAAGTATTAGCACACTTTGTTTGGAAAGTTCCACAAAGAGGCTGGGGAGAGTAACTTTAATCCACATTTATTTATTAATGCATGCATTTATTATTCAACCCTGAATATTTTGAAAAGATTTTGGCCACCCATGAGTGCCTATAGCTGCACAGTGCATTTATACAGCTCAATGCACTCCTGCTTCTATTATGCCATGCCTCGGATGGATTAAGGAACTGAGCAGTGTTTGCAGCTCAGGCATATTTCAACAAGATAAATCTGAATGCACAATCACCAGGAAATTTCAGGCACAAACCTTCCTTTGAACACTGAAGTTCATATCTACTCATTACTGAAATCTGTTCAGGTCTGGATCTCAAGGTTGTATTCCAAGCTGAAATGTCATTTTCTCCTCTCTCAAGACCCCACAATCGTGTGGATCTTCTCACTTTTCTATTTGATGTCAAATATTCTATGGTGGAAAATGTGTATCCAATAGAAATAGTCAGAATTCTACTTTTCCAGAGTATGGTTTCATAGCTGTGGAAACACCCTAGCTTCTCCTTGAACCCTGCTGCTTGGGGAAGGTCTCTCGTATTAGAGCATACGTGCATCAGACGACAGCTGACCAAAAGTATTTTTACTACATTTACTATTTTACTACATTTTTTCATTCAGCTAACTTTACAGTTCATGTAAACAGAGAGGACACATCTGAATGCAAAGTGAACAATGGGACTGGACATTTTCATGTATAGCTCAGAGAAGGAGCTGTTTGATGTCTGCAGAAAATAATGCTGGTTCAGCTGGTTCTGGATCTGGTTGACAACACTCAAACTACATAAAGGATTCATGAACTTCACACCTTTTTAATTGACCAAACAGGATTAAAGTTTTCAGACAGAGTGGACAGAAAAGGTTCCTTGGGGCTCACACCTCTGTCCAACCTAGGCCCTTGCATGGGAAGCACAATGCAAACTTGTGGCAAAGTAATCCATTTAACATGATTGCAAAGTGGTTTGAGAGACTGAGGAAGCAAATAAACCTGACCTAA
Source organism: Picathartes gymnocephalus (assembly GCA_013390045.1). NCBI lineage: Eukaryota > Metazoa > Chordata > Aves > Passeriformes > Picathartidae > Picathartes > Picathartes gymnocephalus. The sequence goes on from WEKY01005074.1 coordinate 11,304, forward strand.
GTTATAAATGCTAGGAAGCAGTATTTTCCCAGAGACCTTGCTCTTCTCTTCTAGTATTGACTTACGTGTAAGGCCATGTTTTTTTAAACCATCCCTTGTGGAGTACTGAAAAACATCTTTTGGTTTTCTGTGTGTGAGTCACTGATGGCGAGTTCCACCTTCCCCTGAAACAAGCCACACTCAGCATCATCAGGCATATCAATGTGCAGCATGACTGATGTTCTCCAGCAACAGCAGCTCATAAATTATGAAAAATGACTACTACAATTAACTAAAAATCAAATTTATTTGCAATAAACAGCAGCAGATGCATTGATTTTCATATTCTATGCTCACTGTTGCCTTTTAAGCTGGAAGAACTCAAGTCAATAAAAGGAAGATAATAAATATCCAAGACTTTTTAATTCAGATCTGGTCTATTTTCTCCTGTGCTGACTTGCACATTTGCTGACACTCACTCTAGCTAAAACCATTTAAATGCTGACTTGTTTATTTACTGAATTTATTTGGTCAATTTGAAATGTTTCCCTCCTCTGCCTTCCAAACCAATGCAGGAGAGAAATTCACTTTGCCTTGTTGATGTCAAGCAGGCTAATAAGGCCTGGTTTCAGTTGGCCTGAAGCCAAGCAGCATCACAAAGAGAGGTCCATTCATGGCTTACTGCCAGTGAAAAATGTGGCACAGAAAGTCTGGGATTATTGTTAACACTCTTCAGGCCAGTTTTGGGACCCTCAGGATAAACTGGAAGAAAGCTTTAAATTGAGCCATCTGTGAAGGTTATGTCAGAAGCAGGACAGGTACTCTGACATGGTTAATCTTAACTTCTCAATGAATTTCAGCTACTTAGACCAGTCATTTTTACTATTTCTCAGTACCCTTCAAAATTTTCCTAGGGAATTATGAGCTTGTATATAGAAAATCTACACTCCCTGTCAGCAGACTGGATTTTCAAGAAAAGCAATCTTTTGTGGGCTTCTTAGGAGAAGTCCATGGACCTGCTGGGCCTCATGGACCTCGAAGTTGAAAACCACTGACCTGGACTAATTCACATCTATCCTGCATGGTGAATATATTGTATGAAATAAGCAAATGCAATGACCTAAAAAGTTTCCTTTTCTTTTTAATGTCATACATTCCTTAGAGGGGATGAAGTACTTCAGAGTTGCTAAGAGGGAAACTGCTTTTATGATGTCACAGTGTTACTTACAACAGTTACTGGCTCTTTTGTTGATTATTGCCTGTTGCAGCTATCCTGAAACTCAAACACCAAAGCCATATGCATAAAGATACTTCTGTAAATCATTTTGCTTGTGTGTGCCTTGAAGATGAGTCTTGCACCAAAACCACCAGTGCATGATATTTGAGGAGTGAAATTAAGCAGCCCCCAAGTTTAATGAGTGTAATTATATGCATTCCTTTTGGGGAGTCAGCTTCTCTAAACTGCAGAGGATGTGCTCAGAGTACTCTGGGTTGGCTAGTTTATGTTCATTTTCTGGAATGCTGCCCACTCTATTTGACTCACTTTGCCATTTTATACTTTTCTTGATGGACTTCTAAAAACAATTTATGTGAAGTCCTAGTTGGAATTTGAACTACATCTCTACAGAAAAATGAAGACGGTCTTACAGTAGAGGCCAGAAATCTACCTCATATAGGCAGTAACAGCAGTGAAAGTGTAACTGCACTGACTTCAGGGTAGCAATAAAAACCAGAATATCTGGGATCTCTGTTAGAACCGTGGAGTCCGTGGTGCCTCCTGAAACTCCACATCTTCACAGATACCATGACTCTGATTCACTAAATGTACTCCTGTAAGTTCTAAAGTGGTTCCTTACTCCTCTCATATTGGAGCATGTCCCCAAGGCAAACCTAAAGCCTGCAGGCCATGTACAATGCCAAGAGGGTTCATCCCATCTGGAGCTCAGTTTCCTCCATTCTTCCAGGGTTCTTGGGTTTTGCTGTAGACCAGATGGACAGTGTGGACAGTGACACTCTCCCCTCGTTGCCTTCTGCCTCAGCATCCTCACTGAGTCCCTTCATGACAGAGCAGACACATGACACAGTGAAAGGCAAGAACTTGCCATGCCATGTCAGAGCTGTACAGCCTGTGCACAGGAGGTCTAGTCTCATGGTGGGAAGTGGCAAAGTGCTGCTGGAGACAGAAAGACTAAGACATAGAAAATGTGTCTTAGTAAGTGCTAATGATCATGGGGTATGGGTATACCACTTAAGGACACTGGGCTGCACACAGTGTCTGTGCAGTACAATGGAGATGATCCCTGCTGATCTCTTTAAATCTCTCTTATATCTTGCTTTCGGCCTCAGAGTCTTTCACAGGTAGCCTCTCACCCAGCGCCAGCTGTCAGCTGACAACCTCACACTGCTTACAGCTGCATCTGCTGAAATGTACCCACCTGCTCGGCAGAATTCATCGGCCTCCTGGTGTACCATGTCTTTGACCCGATTGCTGTAGGTCAGCCTGGAGTCTTGATCATAAGCCTTCAGGGTCTCGCTGGAGCTGTAGGACTTCTGGGGTGCCTTGCTGTCCTCACTCTCGGCTGAAGAGCTGGTGTAGCGGCGCTCGGTGTCACGGCGCCGAGTTAGAGATCGATACGGTTTCCTTTCTTTTACATCCATGGCACCCTTGTCTGAGTATTAAACATTAAAATAATGACGTCCGTGTGGTGGTCAGATTGGAATAACCTGAAAGAGAGAATAAAAAAAAAGTCATGCCTTTGGGCTCTCAACAGCTAATTTGCCTTCTTTATGCATTCTTGCACTGAAGAAAAGGGATGTTACTTAATGGATTGCAGAAAAACCCTCTTAGAACAATTACCAATAAAAAGTAAATCTCAGTTATGTGTGACTCATTTAATAATTGCCACTGCTAACAGGATATATACATGCAGCAACCTGCATCTGTCTGAACTGGGCATGCACTTGTGAATTTGAAACTGATTGTGATGTTGTGTGTCATCTTTCCATGGGAAGTGATTCAGACACCTCGAGGAGGCATGTTTTCATCAGTCACCTAATCTCTGGGAAATCAGGTAATGCTGAAATGTCTCGATTTGGGCAACCAGAGGACTTTGGAAAAAATGCTGTCCTGTGGCTTTAAAAGTGTTTCCATAGATCATGAGGTTAGAAAGTATAAACAATATAAACAAAAGACTGAGATGGTGTAAGAAGGCAATTGGGAAGGGAGCAGGAGAAAGGAAGAATGAAGGAGTGAGATATTGATGGAAATTGCATTAAAATGTCTTCCTTTTCACAGGGCTCATCTTTACTCAGCTGGAAATATATTAGAACTTAAGCGGAGCTGTGAAAGGGTAAATAAATGAGATAGTGTTCTGCTTCATGTAACAACATGGCCTGGGATTTATTTCTGTGGAAAAACCAATGCATATATGCACTGCAATGCAAGCATACATATCTGCACGCAGATAAAACAGATATCAGAAATAAAATGTATTAAAGTATTTTTGTCAAAATAATTAATAAATGGTATTTTTACTTCAAGTTTATTAACCTTGACGGAAGTCATAGAAAAAATAAAGGCAATGACTTGCATGAAAATGGAAAAACATGTTTTTTAATATCTAAACTGGTTTATGAGGAAAATTAATAAAATCCACAAACCAAATATGGAAAATCTGTAATTATTGGCTGAACTTCTCAGAAACGGAGTCCTCCTGACTGCTAAAGAACAGAAGTTGATTCTCTAAATGCCATCCTAGGATATTGTTGTTTACCATCATCATTTAAAAACAGAAAGCAAAAGATTCAGAAAGTATCTATCAGTTCTTGGTCTTTTTCACAGCAAATACATATGGGAATATATGGCAAGGTCTGAATCACATTCTGTTGGCATTTCTTTCTTGAAAAGCTAAACCCTGAATGTACTAATGAAATCTTACTCCTCCATGACTCAGACCCTAGCCTTGCTTCAGATGCTGTGCCCTGGATTTCAGAGAATCATAGAATCCTAGAATGGTGTGGGTTGAAAGGGACCTTGAAGATCACCTGGTTCAAACCCCCCTGCCATGGGCAGGGACACCTTCCATGGATCAGGTTGCTCAAAGCCCCATTCAACCTGGCCTTGAACACTTCCAGGGATGGGACATCTACAGCTTCTCTGTACATGTGCCAGTGCCTCACCACTCTCACAGTAAAGAATTTCTTCCTAATATCTAATCTACACCTGCCCTCACACAGCTATGGTGCAGTAGCTGAGGGTGGATGTACTGTGAGGTTTGTAAGTCAGTTTAAAGGGATGTGGTGTAACTTAGCATTTGTGGGTTTTAAAACTGAGTGAAGTGAAGGATGGAAGACTCTTAGCACAGGTTCTGATAACCTACAAATCATAGTAGTAATACTGAAGCCAGAAGACAACATTTTATTATTAATTTCTTACTTGAAAAGCTGTCTGGCACACGCGCAACTGAAAAAATACTGGAGTTGAAGAGAGACTGCAGGAGGAAGCAAGATCTGCAGGAGGGCTGTGAGATAAGCCGGCAGCTGGGCAAAGAAGAGCAGGGTTACACTCTTGGGACTTTTGCGGGGTTAAACCATGATACACTCCTATTTCTGCAATTCTGATTGTGCTAAAACTGCTCACTGGGTTTTCTCCCTTTAAACCTCCAAAACCCACTTTGCAATGACAGACCCCAATTCCAACACCTTGTATGGTTTCTGTAGCATTCTTCCTGGAAATTAAGACACTATTAAAAAAAAAAAAAATCCATTATCTCCCAGTCTATTCCAGAGATGGTGGCAGACCAAGTTCATACTTTGTTTGTCAGCAAAATGCACACTAAGGGAGGAAGAGCAGAAAGGAGGAGTGCCTTACAATGAGTTTTACTTAAGTCATCCACAGAGATTTGAGCACCACTTTGGTTTTAAACATGTTTTTAAATCCACTGAACTCATTGACTTAAATTCATTCATGTAAATGCAATACAGTGAATGCAAATGGGATTACTCACTGGCCAAAACTGACACATATTAAATGTATTGCAAAGTAAGGGTACAAAACTAAGGCCTGAATGTAGAAGCAAGAGTGAAGGAGATTGTGTTGTGCTAAGGAACAATAGCAGCATGTAAGAGATCTACCAAATATTGGTAGATTTTTCTTTTTTTGCATTGAATTAAACATATCGGTGCTTTCACACTTGAAAGAAATAAAAGAAATAGAGCATCTGATTGCCTTTCTGTGCACTGTCATCTCCCCTTTTAAAAAAAAAAAAGCTTTTTTTTGACTTGAAAAATTGTGACTTTTTTTACACTTGTTATTGAATCTGTTTGTCTCCTTTATAGCATCTCTGTTTGAAAACCTTGGAAGGAGCAGGTTTGTTATACTTTTGAATAAAACACCTTAAAACAGGTTCCTTCACAAAAGCTCAGTATTGAGAGCTGCTATAATGAACACTGAAACTGTGGTTTATTGTTATGGGGGATGGAGAAAGCAGAATGTGAGTGAGAAGTGGTTTTTCACTAAGAAAGAGATGAGGAAAGGTGGCTTCTCTCTGCTCTTGGGCACTGTAGCAATTCCTACCTAGGGCTGGTCATTTAAAAACCCTCTAGCAGAAGAGGAACATGTGCCAAGAAAACCTTTTTGCACTGCTAGAGCCGCAAGGTACAAACAGGGTCTGTAATTACCATTAGTAACCTTGCAACTTAGGAAATGACAAAAAACCATGAGGAAATTGACTGAATTCCCACCAGATGAAGGGTTTTCTTTTAGTAAGGAAAGGTGCTGAAAAACTGAAAATTCTCCTCCAGTTCATCAAAAATAGCCCTGTAAATTTGCACCATCTATATGCACATTCCTCTGTAACAGTGTTTCTATTCCCAACTCATTCATGTCCTTATAAATTTAACTCTTCTCAACTTTTTATTTCTCTCTCCCTCACAACTTGGCTTGACTTTCCAAATAGAAAGGTTACCTCCATAAAACGTAATGAAGATTTTTTTTAAAAGTTATTTTTAAAGACTGAACTGTTGTATTTACCTGACTTAAGTAAGTTTCCAGCACTTCTTCATGGATATGCAGTTCTTGTCATCTCAGTTTTATGGCCCAATTCCCAGATGGTTTAGATACCTTACTTTCAATGGAGTTGTGTTGTCAGAGAGTTTGCCTCATAATTTTTCTGTGGTAGATTATTATTTTTTATCTGCTACTCCTTGTGTCTAGATTTTACTTCTGCTATGATTTCATCTGTGCCATCAACACCTCACATTTTTCCTGACTTCTCTGGCACATGACGAATACAAAGAATCACACTTGTCTCAGTTACACGCTCAACCACCAGTTTCTTTCCGAATTTAGCTCATGATTGCTCCTCATAATTTTAAAAGCTTCCATAAACTTGCTGGACCGGATGTAAAGAACTAGGCTTTCTAATATGGACCTTTCTATCTCTGTGTTCGTTTTCCCTCCATAAAAGCACAAAACCCTCCTGCTTTGAATCATTTATATTTGGACAGGGCTTTCTTATCCTATAATGCAGTGTTCCTAGTTCTGTTTGACTCTTTCATCATACTGCTGTCTGCATAACATAGCAAATTTCACCTTTTCTTCCTTTTTTTTCTTTTTTTAAATTTTTTTTTTTTTTTAATGCCAATTAGTTGCAATAGCTATTCCTATTTTTGGCAGTCCTCTGTGTATGCAATCCCAGCTGGACCACAAACCGGTCTGGAGTACAATTCACAACAGAAGCATTCTTCTGTCTTTACTTATTCTACTCAGAAAAATCCCATTGACCCCAGAAAGGGCTATTTACATGTAAAATCAGATATAAAATCAGATCCCTTGATATAGTTATATTTTTCAGAGATGTGGGACTCTTCTCCCGTCCTTGCATGTATGTCAGGGAGCGGAACAAAAAAATGAGCTTCTGGTTCTGGTGCAGTAGTGCAGCAAACACAATGCTTATTTGCAGCTCTATTTATTTTGCTTCTGCTTTGGTTGGCTCCCAAATAACCCTTTTTATGATGTTTTATCCTTTATATCTCTCCTTCTCACTCTCAGTTCTGTTGGTTTTTGTTGCTCTTTGGAGCTTTGATTAACCACACCAGCTTTGTGCAGCAGAATCACACTCAATGAATGGCAAGGGGGTTGATTTATTTTCTGAGTCACTGCTCAAAAGACAAACTTGCATCAATCAAAAACCAGACAAGGGAGTGTGACACCACAAAGCGATATGCTAGGAGGTGCTTACAGCAAAAAGGACAGGTGGTCTTTGATAGCTGACTTACATTGCAGGTCACTAATCACAGAGATTAGCAGCAAGGTGATAGACAGGGCCTGTTCTGGGAGGCAGCATGTCATACCATCCAATTTTCTGTCAAAATCTAAGGGTTTAAACAGTACAGATAGGTTTATGTACTTCCCATATAGTTATGGCAACAGGGTGATGAGAAAGCTGGAAGGGTGAAATATCTTGTCTGCAAGAAAATGTGAGCAGGAGCTCCGGTGGGTTGTTTCCACCTCCACCTTTGTGCTGAAGGAAGCAGAAGGACTACTCTTCACAATCACTTGTTTTCCTCTGCAAAATTGCCTATGCAGAAATGGTATGATCTTACTTGGTAGAGCATGCTTTTTGTCTTCTTGAACTTGATCTCGTTTCACTGCTTAAGGCAATATTTTTCCCTATTTTTTATTGCTGCTGCCCTTTGTAGAATGAGCACAGCCATAGGATGCTGAGCAGCAAGCTTAATTTTATATTCCCTCCTTTGGGCTCCACAAATCAAATTGTTAACCAAGACCTAAAGCTGTTAAGTAGTGAGCAAGTATCCTTTTCTTCACTTCATAGAGGAAGAGATGAGCCACGGGAAGCCAAAGTGAATTGCTTAAGAATTGCTTAAGAAGAAAACAACATAACTGAGGGCAGCAACTTGATCTCCAAGACTGAGTCTGATACTGAGCCCTAGACTTTTTTGAGAACCAATTCACATAAGAATAGCAGATTAATTAATTTAAAAACCTGTGGCCAATGCATGTCCAAAATCCTTGCTGGAGAACAGTAGCACAAACCTCAGGTATTATTAACAAGATGCCCTTTCATGTTGGGTAGTGTCCTTCAGTCAGAAGGACTGTGGAGCATGGACAATTGCAGTTCTGTCTGACCAGTGAAATCCCATGGTGAGTGATGAAAATCCCACTCAGAGTCAAAAGGGAGACAGATTTTCACCTTCTATATTAATCTTCTCAAGGTCACCAACAGATACTGGGGGCAAACCAGCAATGTTATTTGAGAAACTAGCTCCAACTCAGGATCCTAAGATGCAACAAAAGAAGTTGAGAGTTCAGATGATTAAATGACTTTGTGTCTGTGGTTATTAATATTCTACACCACACTAAGTCATCACCTGGTATTTTATATCATATTTGAAAGAAGGCAGTCCACTGTGACAATCCCACCACTTCCATGAGGATGCAAATGCCTTGTTCAAAGCTCCTTATTCTGATTTCATAGGGTCATGGAAAGGCTTGGGTTGGAGGGAACTTTAAAGGTCATCTAGTTCCAACCCCACTGCCATAGGCAGGGATGCCACACCCCAGTTCAGGTTTTTAGAGCCCCATCCAGCCTGACCTTGAAAAAACCTGGCCTTCTTTATACAAAATGTTGAACCTGAGAAATCTTATTTGGTCATTTTAATTTGTCAAAAATTGTCTGATATTATGCCTCCCATTCCATCTCATCTAAAGCACAAACCTGGCACAAATGTAGTGGTGGATGTTCTGATGCATTCAGCAAATACTTAGGCACATACTCAGGGGCTATTCATATCAAATTTGTACGCCTAGTGATCAGAGTCAGCAATGATCTGATCTTAGCAAATACACTACTGTGGCTTAAACAGCGTGATGCCATTTACCAGGTTTCTGGGAGATTCTTCTATAACATAAAGGATTCCTGTGTTTTTTATTAAACCTTAGGCTTCATATTTATAACAGAGGTTCAAATCCCATGAGGTCTTTTTAGGAAATAAATAAGCTATAGGTATAACATCCTCTTGCATTTTTGGCAAAAACTTAGGAAAGAAGCAGGCACAAGAGAGGAGAATGAAGAGTTGAATTAATACTGCTTGGCTTCAACCCAATACTCAAAGAAAGTAACAAAACCTCCCTTTTCTGTTCTCAACCACTAAGCCTTTCTTCTACCGGTAAGAGACTTTATAGGCAGTTGGTAACGCCTTGTCCAAAAGATGTGGTTTGTGACCTTTTCATGAATAAATCTAAAACTGCATTGAGCTGGAGGCCCAGGAAAGCTTGAAACAGTAGTGGTGGGAAAACATGAAGGAGGCTGGAATGTAATTATCTCAATTATTTCTGGTTTCCAACCCCCTAAGTCTTCTGTCATGAGCTGGAGCCTTTAACCTGTGCTAGCAGAAGATTTTAGGGCCTGAAGTTAAAAATTCTTTTGAATAATTTTTGGTAAGTATAAGCAGTCTGTAGTTGCAGCCATTAGAACCCTACTGTGGCTTAAGCCAAAATGGAAATTACTTTGGAAAAAATCTTAGTTTTATATTGAAATTTTCATTATGAGTGTATTAGCCACTCATGGATGAAGGGGGTTTTCTTCAGAACCTCAATTTAATAGACAATGCATAATGGCATTTAAATAATAAAAGCCAAAAGAGACAGCCTCTGACCACGTACACTGTTTTATGGTCAGCCTACAAATTTTTCCTAACTCTATGTCAAACTCAAGGTTTGGGTGTATGATGTGCCACACAGCCAAACCCCATGTGAAATCAGCCCATTTATCAGCAAGTCTTGGAGTAACAAAGAACTGGTGACATAAAATGCAGGTAGTCACTGAAAGCATACTCATTTTTTCTCCACCACCCACCTTTTGCTAATTTGGGCTCCTTCCTGGGATACAGGAAGTTAAAATTTTTGGCCTTAATCTGAGTCAGACAGGATATTAAGTTTTGAATGTGTCTCAAGCATCCTCAGCAAAAGCCCTTGGCATAGCCTTTCTCAATCTGTTTGGGAGAACTTTTACTTTTCCTTCCAGAAAAAAAAAACCGTAGCCTGTGTTTTGGTTTTTGCTTGTCTGTTTGTTTGGTTGGTTTGTTTTGTTGTTTTTGTTTTGTTGTTGTTGTTGTTTAACAACAAAAAATTGATAGTTTCTAATCATAGAAGTGTAGAATGGATTTTATGACAACAAAGAAGGAGGCTTTGCATTGGAAAGGACTTAAAGATCACATAGTTTTAATTCCCTGCCATGGGCAGGGACACTTTTCACTAGACTAGGTTGCTCAAAAGCCTTTCCAGCCTCTCCGTGAACACTTCCAGGGATGGGGCGCCTACAATTCCCCTGGGCACCCTGTGCTGGTGTCTCATCTCTCAGACAGTAAGGAAAGGTACAGGGCTCACTCAGGGTTGTAAGCATTGTACACACTCCTGGGTAAGCTTTGTGTCTAATTCTCAGTGTTCTATTGTGGCCTACAGAAAGCCTCTGTAATGAAATTGTGACCCAAATTAAAACGTAGCAAGAATCCCAAGACAATTCCCATGCGCACCTTGTGCCATTCAACCTCTTTATTCCACAATTAGGTAAGCGAATTCCCCTGCTTAGATACACTAGCTCTGTATCCCTGCTACTGTCAATAAATTGAACAAGGAAACTATCCATCTTTATTACCCCTGTATGGATTGGATGCTGTCAATTTGGAAGAGAATAAGGGGACAGTGGTTCTGAATGATTTAAGGATCAAGGTTGGTCCTTCCCCTCCACCTGCTTCAAAAAATTTCTCTGCACAACCACTGGGTATGACAGTCCCTTATGAACCTGTCCTCTGAGAGTTTGCCTAATCCCATCTGACTCTTAAATTCTTTTGGCCTTTGCAACATCCTGTGTGCAGTGCCCCAATGTGATTGTAGAACAAGTACTTGTCTTATTTAAAGTCACTGTTTACAGTCTTGTCTTTCATGGGAATATTGATGAGCCCTCAGTCTTCTCCATAAGAAAAGAGGCCTTGAGCTAATACTCACTCTCAGACATATCTTTTTGCTAATACACATTATTTCTGCTGCCACAGAAAAATGCTGAATGGAGGCTGGGACTCTTTTAGGAAAGAAAGCATGTCTTCCTTTTCTGCCTGCAGCCACCACCCTGTATCCATACTCCTCAGTAAATGTATCACGTTGGTCTGCACCTCCTGTTTCAAACAGTTCATAGCATCATCTGCTCTACACCTTTCAGATGCAGCCTGGGGTCTGAGCAGCTCACAGGGTGACAGATGGAATTGAAGGAAACCTGTAGTATAAAACTTGCAAGATCTGAACTTTACCTCCTTTTTCTCATTGATTTGACTGTGAAAACAATATAATAATAGTTTTGGCCAGCACTGGCTTTCACTACTGTCATTGAATAGCAGGGAATGCCATAGGCTCAACTGAATTTGGCTAAACTGAACTCAGAATTATGCTCAAAAAGTATTGCTAGGGACAGATTTATTTTGTATCAGCCTATTTATTAAAGCTAATTATACAGACACTCTGCAGAACAATAAGATGAAAAATTTCCTGCAGCAGAGGGAAGCTTTCACCTAATCATGCAGGACACACAGCACAGGGAAAAAGTATTATCATCCCTCTTCTGCAGGCAAAGGCAACTATCTTATCCAGTTACTTGAATTCAAGTAACTAACACAGGAAACTCCTGCAGGATTACTCACAAGGCCAACCTGTCCTTGTCTTATTAGAGTATCGTGTAGAAATGTCCCTGCTCTTGTCACAGATGCTGCGGTACTGGGTAATCTCTCCCTTCCTTCCTTCAGCAGGGGGAGAAACCAACCTGTTTTCTTGTTCTGATAAAATTCCCTAAAGGGTTGAACTTCAAACTAAGTTTATTAAAACATGAATTATCTGTAAAAAAGACTGCAAGGGCCCATGAATTGATTCATTTTACGACTTCTCTGTGAGATAATCAGAATGCATTAAGAGATGCTAGGGATTGATTAATCAGTGTAACCCCTACTGTGTCCAGAGCTTCACTTTCAACGGCACAATAAGCTTATGCAGTAGGAAGTGTATTTTTCTTAGGNAAAAAACCGTAGCCTGTGTTTTGGTTTTTGCTTGTCTGTTTGTTTGGTTGGTTTGTTTT
>WEKY01005079.1:0-12799 GCA_013390045.1 Picathartes gymnocephalus
ACAAGGACATTTGTCCCAGAAAGTGCTGCCATTGCTATGTATGTTCCCTTCTGCAGCCACATCCCAATATTTCTTACAGCGTGTTCTTACCAATAATTCTTGCCTGGAATTACCAACAAACCATGCCTGGCTCCACAGCCATCTGGCTATTGCTGCTTGATACCTGCATACCTACACATTACCCCCCCTTATCTTCTAGGTGTTTACAAACTGAACATAAGATAGAAAACCAGCTATAATTAAAGAGGAAGAATTTTAAGTTAATTCTAAGTAAAAAGGTCTGAATAGTCTCCAAACATATGGCTTACATCCTGATTTTTTTTTCTGCAGAAACTTCTAAAACATTTGCTCTCTTCATCTACATAGTAATTGGAATAGAGTTGAGATGCATCTTTAGACATACAAAGTTATCTGCAAAAACATACTACACAATGTCCAAATCAGAGATGCTTAATAAAAGTAAATTAAAGACCATGATGGCTGGAAACAGAAGACTATGGGAAGTTTTAGAAAGTATTGTAAAAAGAATATAATCACAAGGCCCGGATTACTGGTAGGTTTAGAAAAATATATTCCATTGCAAAGGGATCATAGTGTTCCATCTCCTGACTAGCAATGTTAAAATTTCCAGGCCACAAGCAATAAGAGGAAATATCTGAAGGATCCTGCAGCAGCACAGACCCTCAGCCTTTGTTTTGCATCACTAGTGTGAGACTTCCACCACTAGTTTGAATGCTGTATTTGAGCTGCTTCTACTGCAAACATTTGCTGCCCTCAAAGGCTCCATAGCTCAGTTCCCATGGCTCTGTGTACTTTAAAAGATGTGTCATACCTACAGTATCATGTTTCTGTGGCTGCTATGGTAATGAAAGTACTTGTCTTTTACAACATTGTAAAGTAAAAACCAGGGATATAAAACATGAAGACTAAACAGCAGAGTAGGAAATTAATTACTGAGGGAGGTTTGGCTAAATGTGTCACACAAATCAATGACTAACACACAAATCAATGACTTTACTTTCTTTCTGTTTAATATTAATATGAAACTGAATTAATATAATCAAAAAAAACCCTTTACCTAGACAGTTCTGCCTATTTGATTTGTGCATGGATTGCACAAATGTGTACATTTGTTAAAAAAGGGTCAATGAGTGATTAGTATCCTATTGTTTCTGCATTTTCTTATGCAATGTAATTGTTCCATTACCTTCTAAAGTATATCTTTATTAATATTTTTAATGAACAATGGCAATGTATCATTTGTGTCCAAAGCTAGAGTAAAAAGCAATCCTTGTACAATAAAACTAATATTTTGATGCTCGAATTCCCCATAAAGTCTGTAAAGAGGGGAGCAAAGTGCCCCTCACCAAACATTAGTAACCTACAGAGGAAGTGAATCAACCGGGATACTGTATTTTGCAAGAATATGAAATATTCTTCATATGAAATATGAAAGTTGTAAAGCAAATAAAGGATGGGGACACTGAGAAAACATAAGTATAAACATGAAATAGCAAAACAGGGTCTGCTTGTAGAAAGTAAAATCTAATCCACTATGGAAGTGATTTAACATCTCACACATATACATAACTATATACCTTCTATACAAACATAGAAAAACACATGTAAAAATAGTCCTGTACACACAGATGCAGGATAAATTTAAGAGGAACAAGTGGAAACACCGACAAATGTGCCAATAACATTTTGGCATCACAGCCAGTAACACATAAGGAATCACATGTAAGTGTGTAAATGGCTAAAACTCAATATATTTTGCAGTGCATATACCCAAATAAGCCGACATTAAGCAAAAAAGCCTGTCTGCATTTTGTACAGTTCTATTGCAACCATGCCTATAATTCTGGAGTCATCACATCTGTTAGAGTAGCATGTTAAATTCTTTTGCATCTGTTGGAAACAGCTTTTCCAGCTGTTCAGCTCCTAGGAATGCTTTCAATTATCTAGAAATACATTACCTTACACTTCATACTATCATTCTGTTACTCCAGTCTCAAGACCATTCAGATCTTTCTCTATGACCACAATTAACACCAGGTGCCTCCCAATCCTATGGCAGTGCAGGAGTTAGGAGTTATAGGAGTCCTTGTCTTGAGTTTATGATCTGAAATTACTATGTAAAAAAGGGGAAAAAAAAGAGATGAGAACTTAGATAAGAACTAAGGCCAGTGAGTCTATGTGAGTTAACTGTAGTCTCATACAACATCTGTAACTTAGCCAAGATATGATCCCAGATCACCAGGGTCTCAGCTAATGCCTAAACTGCAAAACAGTGCTTTGTGGGTGGGAATAATGCTAAGCCAATGAGTCCCCAACACCATCACTGATATGATGAACTTGGCATTTTTTATTTCCTCTTAATTATATCAATGGTAACAATTTTATATGCAATAAATATTTGTCACATAAAAGCATGATATTGCATTGTTTATATATCACAGAAATTTTTATGCTCATTCAAATAATAATGGCAGTGTTGCTCCCTTAAAAGTAGTTCTAGAAATTTACCATATAATATTAAAATCCCGTCTGACAACAAGAATTTTTCCTTTCCTTGTTTGTCTCTGACATTTATTAGTAGAATATCTGAGTCGTTCTTTCTTGTTAATTTAAGATTTACGACACTGATATGGAATGAAGGGGACATATCACCTCACAGATACAATAGAATTGTTGAGTACCTACTTACCTATTCTAGGCAATTACTCTGAAATTTGCATTATTTTCTAGGCTTTCCCTGAAAATCAAATGAGAAACGACAACCAACCAAACAAAACAAAGCCCCCAGGTTTCATCTTGAGGTTTGCCCTTTTTATTGTCTCCATTCTTCCTTTTTTTTATTGTTATGTTTTTTAAAGTTTATTATTATATGTTTTGTAAAACAAGAGAAGAAGACATTTAAGTTAACAACAAAGAAATTGTGTTAAAGGAGTGACCCATCAGTAGCAGTCACTGTCCTTAGCAGGGCCCTGAGAGTCACCAGGATAAATTTCTACTTGGACAGACACAGAGATACTAGCTCACAGATGAACAGTGGAATGCAGAAAACTGGGATATAAGTGTTATTTTATGCACTCATTTTCACATCTCCTCCTCCTTTCTCCATACTTCCTTATGCTAAAGGGTGCTAACAGTGTTGTGAAGCATGTGTCATGCATTGACACTCACAGGTCTTCCAAACATCAATCCATATTGCATCCACCCTCCGTGGGGGGCTACAGTTCTTATATCTGTGTTATCTTAATTTCAGTCCCATTCTCCTCACCTACCCAGTGTACCACAGAACAAATGGGGTTATCTTTTGTCCTCCCCTTTCCATTTTATTCATGTTTAGACTTGTAGTCCCTAAGCAAGCAATCATAAGAATTAAAAGGAAATAAATTCACCCTCCTGGTTTACCATTCACTTCACCATTACCAGCAACATTCCTTTGTATAGGTCAGATCCATTTTCAGACCTTTTCACTACTTTTTGTTCCATTCAAATCCATCTTGCTTCCATAGTGAATCCTGTCAGATTTCTCTTCCTTGACCTTCAGCCTACAGCCCCACCATTAGCTGCCATTTTAGACATCAATTCCCTCTCAGAACTCAATTCCACACTGAACAAAGTGCCTCAAGAAGGGAGACTTTCTCAGAGATGGCACTTTGTCCTATTCCCATCTGTGCTGTGGGCTACATCCTCCTCCAATGCACTTTGTTTTGGAATTAGCACCTCTTGGAGCCCTTGAATGGTCACTTTAGTCTCCTAAGGTTGCTTAAGACAAACTGAGTGGAAAAGGCTGGATAGTTTGTGCTGGGTATGGTGCACGGAGGCAGCTAAGGGTCAATTATCAGTGTCACGGCACGGAACAGGATAACGTACAGAATGCAAGAAGGGGAAGGCGGGTGAGCAGGAAGGGCATGGGGATTAAGGGACATGGCACATCTTGGTTTCTCATAGGAACTGCAGCCTAAACCTTCTCTTTATCTGTCTTGCTAAGCATTTTTCAGCTCCATTTCTTGTCTGTTCCCTGTCCATAACATGCGACGTGTGCGTGTGTGTGTGTGTGTGTGTGTGTGTGTGTGTGTATCCCAAGCTGCATCCCCAGTTCAGTGCCCATCTGTCCCCTGAGAGTCAACACTCCAGTCCCCATGCTTTCCCTGGGTCAGTCCCTGTCTCCACGGCATTCCAGTCAGGTATGTCCTGCCCCAGGCCTGTCGGCAGAGCTGGGGTGCGGGATAGACCCGCTGCTCCCAGCAGCTGCTTGCCTGGAGCAGAACTGGCCCACAGGCAGCTGGGAGTGACTGTGCCGAGAGAGGTTTTGTGCCTTGGCTACTGCACAGCGTGCACAGCTGTGTTTTCAGAGTGACGTGTACAGGCTGGCCAGCCTGAGAGGCCGTCTCCATCAGCCTCGAGATTAAGGTGCTGAACTCTTCTGAAGCCTTGCAGCACATTCCAAGTGAGGTAATTCAAAGAGTAACTTGGCTCTGTGTGGGTGGAGCTCCATGGGAATAGCTATAAGCACTCTGCCAAGCTGCAAATTCCATAGTAAAGAGATGGCAGGGCTGTTCAAAGAACAGGTTGACGGATATCTTTCTTAATTTGAAAGAGAAAAGTTTTCTTCTTTCTGAATGGAAGAATTACATACAAAAACATGCCTCCAAATGCTCAATTAAGGCAGACATTCAGTCTGAAATGTGAGTAAAAGTCTCAAAAGTTCTAAGCAACCAATGATAGATTCTTAACAAAAATGTCAGTTAGCTTCCATAGAAGACTGCTCCCAGCCCAACCTATAATTATTGTTGTATATGTTACAACTACAGATCTATGTGTTCTCCTCCTAGTTTATACAATTACAGCTTATTTCTTCCAAGTCTTGTGGAATTATCTGGCAGGAGAAAATAATTTCACGGGAATTCGTTTAGGCAGTACATTCAGACAAATTAGAAAAAAGCAACAACAAAAAAACCCAAACAAACAAACAAACAAACAAAAACCACTAAAAAGCCGCCAACAACAGCCACAATGTTTTAAAAAATGGTCAAATTCAGAGTAGAAGTCAAGATTATCAGCACTTTTAATGGGACAATATGACATAAGAGTGTGGACAAACAGGACATTTTTGAGATTATGGAATTATCAAAGACTTGAAATGCAAGGATAAGGACTGTAGATCAGGAACAGAAGTTAGTTTATGGTGTTATTCCACAAGGCAAGCAAGGCAGGCAGATGGTAGACTAGAAATATTTCATTAATAGCTTCAGAAACTGTGAGGGGCTATAGTGTATGTACTGAAAAGTCTCATTTTCTGCTAAAGAAATCTAGCTTAAAGCACTTTATAGGTTACATTATAATATGCATTAGAGCTAAATGTATAGCATACATTTAGACTTCCTTAAAATCAATTCTGCCTCCAATTTTTAATAGCTGAAGGTTACCTTGCTTTTGAAGTCCTTGCTAATATAAGTTTGTTTATCCTTAAAGATTGAGTTAATGGAAACTAAACACCAATGACAAGAGTTTTGGATAGGCATAAATGAAAGGAGAATTCCACTGATAGCTCTCTAAATCTTTGGATGACACAATTGAAAGTAAAATAAGGCCAATCAAATTGTTTTCACTTCTGAATGTTTTTTTTTTCTTTCCACTGTGGCAGAGCTGTCCATCAGCAGGGCATGAATTCAGTCTGTGGAACTGAGTGAACAAGTGATCCTTCTCTTCACCTAAAAAAGAGCTAGATAATTTTTTGCCTAAAATAAGATGCTATCCCTTGCTTTCACACGTTTGGTCTCTTTTCAGTTAAATATAGAGAAGTGATTTCAAAACAATAACAAAATATGAAATACACTTATAAAATTCTCTATTTTGTTTTCAAAACCTCTGAAATTATTTATTGAGTTGGACAAGTTTCCACTGAGATTAATTTTTCAATTGACACTTCATTTGCTAATTTTCCCCACCTCTATCCATTTGTTAACTTCTTCTTTACTTTGGTTAAATGATTGACTGTGATTATTTGAAATTATTTAAATTAACTATATTTGGAGAAATGATAAACACTTCTTTTGCAGTTTTATTAATTTTGTTCACCTGTGATAAATGTAGCAGATGCAGTCCAAAACAGCAAAACAAAATAAGAAATTTCCCAAAAATACAAAATTACCATATAAACTTCTATTTTGCTGATCATCTGAGTTCTGCATACCTCTCTCTCTCTCAAAAAAGAAAAAAAAAAAAAACCAGAAAAAAAAAAAAGAAGAACGCTAGCAAAGATCAACAGTAATTGGCATTTGTTCTGAAAAGTAGCCAGCACTATATGGCTGAGCTAGATTTTCTTTGTGATAAAACCAAAACCCATATCCTTGTAATGATATTGGTCAAGAATTTGGTCAGAAAACAAGCATACATCAGCTACTTCAATCCTTTTCCTCTGAAAATTACAGAAGTATTCATGGGCACTATACTTCATTAACAGAGAAAAATACTATTATCTGTTGTGGCCAGAATATAAACACTGTCCAGATTCTCTTGAATTCCAATTAAAAATAAAAGAAAAGATAGAATGTTGCTGGCCTGTTTGCTTTTTAAGTTTGGTTTGTTTTTGTTTTTTTTTTTAAGTAGAATTGATATGAACTCTCTTTTGATTTACTGCATTAAGATCAGACTAGTGCAAGGAATTCCTTGCTCACAGGCCCAAAGTTGTCTTTCCAGACAGCACAAAGAAAAATAGTCTTTTACCCTCTCTGTTTGCTTTTATCAGAGTTTGCGAATGTTTCCACCATCCCTCTGCTCTTTAGCTATTTTTAATACATACACACCCCTATGTCCTCGTCTTCCCTTTTATAGATGTTCTACAAGACATAGCAAGAACCCAAAATCTCAGACACTGATCTGCAAACAGCTGAGTCTTCAGATGCTGAAAAGGCAGTCTGTCATCATCCTTCACCTGCTCACATTGCCAAGCTTGGGATCACTGAGAAACAGCGAGGGAAGCCGGAGTCAGGATCATATGTTAGCAGCATTTATGCTTCAAAAACTTCTGGGAAAGGCTCCTTTCCTAATTGGGGAAACCAGAGTGGCTTTGTTTACAGATGAATCCAAATCATTCTCCAGGTTTTGTGTTTGGATGATGTGTCACTGTTTCAGCCATCAGTCAAAGAATAGTAAGTGCACTTGTCTCCACATTTTGACTGACTGGGCAGCAGCTAACATACCTACCAGCTTGAGTGCAGTCTGAAGACTCCTTAGATCAAAAATGCATTCACTAGCAGTCATTCAGCACCTAGCATAACATGCCATATTTTGCCACTAATGAGCTACAGACAAAATCTCATCTGTGTATTTGGGGAAAATGTAAGAGTCACAGGAAATACCTGACAGAAGTGCAGACTCAAGCTAATGTAAGTAATTAAAGTGCTCATCAAAAGAACTTGTTGTGAGAAAGAGAGACCCAGAGGGGCACAAAACATCTGGGGAGAAAATGAATGACCATCGAAAAAGAAACACCAGTCTGAGTCTGGCTGAGACCAAATTGACATTTGAGACTGAAGTGACTTCATGGAGATTGAATGGGCTCAGATACCACAGCACGTTCAGCCACACACGTTGTTGAATGTTAACAAGTGCACCCAGTGCAGAAGCCACGGCACAGCGCAGGAGAGAAGCTGGGCTGGCCAGCATGATGGTTTCTTATGTGACCTCCCTGTCCTTCATCAGGGCACAATCTGATTCAGACGAAAAGGCACAGACTCATGGGTCATTGAATGGTTTGTGTTGAAAGGTACCTTAAGGATTATCTATTTCCAACCCCCTGCTGTAAAGTCCAGCACAGAGGTCCCAGGGGGGCAGTTTGATGATCACAGGGGCACTGAGATTTGTACTTCTTTTGCTCACAGGCTTCATTTAAGGAGTGTAGGTCCTCTAAGACATGGAGGGCACCTTCACGTTTTTGGGTTACCTTAACAAGTTGTGTGACCCATGGTGACTGACTGCTAAACTTCAAGCACATTTGACTTAGTAATATTTTCAAAACTATGAAAAACAGGATAACTTCATTCAGGCATGAATACATTATGCATTATGGATGAAGTTGCTTGAGATCCACCCGAGCATTTTTTTTTTCCATATTTGAGTTATAGTCAACAGTGCCATTACACTACATAGACAATATTCAATTTCTAACATATATCATGAACAGCCTTATTTCAGCTGCAAAACCACAGCATACAAACAATCTGAGCTGCATTGATGGTTGTTGATGGCTAAATCACTGTATAACATGGGAAAATTTTTCAAAGCAAGCCACAAAATAGCGAGTAATAAATTGCAATTCCTGCCATAGGAAGATGAACAGAAATCTCTTGAACCAAGACTTAAAGCCAGACACTGTACTTCCTGTCTTTTAGATCCTCTAACATGTAAATTGACCGTTACAAAGAGGATTAACCACTAGAAGTGTACGACTGAAGCCCAACATTCAGTCCTGCTCTTTATTCACCGGCAGAGCAGACCAGGTGTCCAGAATCCTAATGCTGGCCTCTGCAGTTGGGGTTTGTATGATCTGCATACTAAGCACAAGCCACCATTGTATTCTGGCTTTAATTTATTTGCGGCCTTAACAACTGGCTATTTTACTGCTAATTGTACTTTAAATTGCTTGTACAAAATCAAACAGTGCTTGGGACTCTAAACACGCACTTTCATGAAGTACGGTTATTTTTTAAAGGTGTTTATTTTATCAGAGAATTAGATTTATGTTCAGAGAAGTAAGGTTTTCTCACAGAAAATTGCTTTCGGTATTTTAGTTATGTTAATGGCTTGACCTTTTTTTTTTTTTTTCTTTTTTCTGAAAGCTTTATAGTATGTACTATAAATGGGATGATGGTGTAAGAAAGCATTTTTAAGAGCTGCCAGAATTTAATCACACATGTATCTCTGTCACTGCCCTTAGCATTTGAGAATCTCCCCTTTTAGCATTCCTTGCAAAAACAGGACTAGGTATTCTGACAAATTTAATTTTGGAAAATCTGTCTTATTTAGCAAAAGTCACCACATGGCTGCAGCTTTTATTTTGAAGTATATATTGTTATGATGTCTGTGGAACAGAACTGAAGGCTGGCAGAGGATATGGAGTCCACCTTGCCTGACTGAAGATGTGGATGTTCCTCTGGTACAGCCTAGCCCATATCTTCTAAGAAGTCATTTCCTCTTGGACAAAACAAATTTAAGCTACATGGCTTGCTAACTATTTTGGGGTCCGTCTTGCTGAAATACACTGTGAAATAATAATAGCTAGCTTCTGTTCCTGGATCTCAGAGCATTTTACAGATCTAGAAAAGATCTCTCTGCTTAGACCATGTTTGTAGATGGAGAGACCCTCAGGTTTAAAGAAATTAAGTAACTTATCCTTGGTCACAGTAAGTTCCCTTGCAAAGCTGGTAGCAGACATTGTATCTGTCACTTCCACCCCGTGGTCCATAACAAAATCATAATTTTTTCAGTAAAAATTGAGGGTCATCTTGATCTACACAAAATATAGGAATTGTCACATAGCTCAGAAATAAGATCCACTCTGCAGACCACAAGACTACACTTCCAGAATCTGGCTTCATTTTTCCACTTCAAAATACTGTCCAGCCAGACTTGATAGAATACTTCTATTTCAATGTTTACCAGATGTGCTGTTGCCCATGACAAAAGTAAAATTTCTAATGTTACGGGGCTGCAAGGTCAGAAAAATATAGTAATAATTATGACAGCCATATAGTAAACTCTAGATTATGTATGAGAAGTTATTTGCTTCGCTCTGTATTCAACACTGCCAAGCAAGCTTAGGCCCTTTTGGTCTCAGCACATTAAACAATTGTGTTTCCATCCCATGGTGTACAGTCCTCTTGTTGTCAGCTGTGATGCTTCCAACAGCAGTGAAGCAGTTTAAAGTGCTTGGAATAAATGAATGAACAAAATCAAAACAAAGATATAAAATATAATGCTCAGAAAACAAAACAAAACAAAACAAAACAACAAAATACCCCACAGACCCCGCAAACGAAAATAAGATTTTATTTCAAATTCAGATCATGAAAGTAAAATCTTGGTTGCAAGGGCTGCTTTTAAATTAAAAAATTAATTACAAAATATTTTAGAAGAATATTTTAATGAAATTCTTAAAAACATTAAGCCTGGGTTGAAATTTGCACACATTTGATGGGTTTTAATATATGATAAGCAGTAGATTTAAAATTTCTGTGGAAGATGTAGAAAGCAGAAGTGCACTCTGCTTTTTAACTCCCAGAACACACTGAAATCTCTGTAGTTTACTTGAATGAATTCGGAAGTTCAGACCGGACCCTCAGCCCCATGGCCTGTGAAGAGGACACAGTTTCATGGCATGCAGCAACTTGATGAAGAGTGTAAACATGGTAACCAGACTGGATGGTCTTACATTCTTTTCCCTTTTAACCTTGGCAAAGACACAGAGGTAATAACCCTACTTTTAAGAATAGTGCTGTAAATATTTTCACTATTCAGATGAGTGCAAGGGCTTGATGTCATATTTCATTCAAGTAGCATCACTGAGATCATGTGTGAGATTAGCTCAGAGAAACTACTGTGAGTTGAAATGCTAACGTGGCAGCAACAAACACTTTTTCCAGGTTGTGACTGTTGAATCTTTCTGAATAATTTAGGGGATCTGTTTAGATTGCAGACTGACATAGGATGTCGTTAGTTTATCAACACCTACAGCATTTTCTCTGATTAGAAAGTCTGAGCAGTTGCAAGGTGACGTTTTAAACTGTGTTACTGGAAAATCAGTGTTAGGCTTGAAAAAAGTTGTTAATCCTACTTTCTGCTACTGTGCTTTCAATGTACAAACAATTAAACCATCATTATTTATAAATTCTGACAACTGTAAAAAGAGTACTGACAAAATTCTTGATTATTTGTCATTAGAAATGTGATACTGTCATGTGACAGAGACTTAGCAGAGCTCTACTTTGTGCACGTATCTAGAATTGGATTAAGTCGTAAATAATGACCTATGATTCTCTCCCTTATGTTTAATGTATATTGTGTGTAACTAAAAATGAGGAAAAAAGCCTGGAACAGGGATAAAATTATTCAACCTGATTGAAATGCAGTGACCTGAAAGACTGAAAATTGTGAGTGGTTAATTTTAAAGATAATTTTTATGTATCATGTCTGAACATCATATGTCAAGAATTTTCCCACTGTAAGCCTGTTCTACAGACTTGAGAAAAAAAGGTTGGATTATGACTCTGGCAGATTTACATATATGTATTTATATTTTGACACTGTTGTCAATTTTCCTGTTCAGTGTTCCTTAGCTTCAGTCCGAAAACCTGTGAGGTAACTCGGAGAGTGTGTTTGGATTCCTTGTTAATTGTTCAAGCACCTAAGCAATGTGAAAGAGGTTTCTGTGTTTTTACTCTAAAATGATACACATTTATCTGTCACTTGCCATCGAAGGAGAACTAAGAGCTGTTCAAAGAATTGTGAGCAAAGGTGAAGAAGCTTCACTTCTATTCTGTTAAATAACAAGGCACAGAAAGATTGTGTTGTTGAAACATTCCCACATAGCTGTGGATGGTTTATTTTTCACATAAAACTCACCTTAAAAAAATCCATCCCCTTAAGCATACACACCCTCTTACTTTCTGTATACTGAGGACAATATTAGAAGAGGAATGTCTTTTTTCCATAATTCTTCCCTCTGTATAAACACTATTTTTGATATGTTATTTGATAACTTGAAACTTGCTCTTCCACTTACACAGCAAAACCAATATTTGTGACATAAAATAACTGAAGCCATCTATGGTAAAGAATATACAGAAATATTAAGAAACAATCAACCCAAAGTCCTGTTTTTTCTTCCCATTATGGTTTTTCCATCTGTAAAATAAAGAAAACATAATGAGTTACTCTGTGAAATATTTTTACATCTGCAGATGGGAATCTCTGCATGGGAACCAGATATTTTTTATTATAACTAAAGTTAGCAATATTGAGTAAAACCTACATATTGGGAAACTAACTTACACACAGAAATTTTGCTAATTTAGACACACTTACAGAGATGCGGATTAAACATATACATTTATATTTCTTTTCATAATCTGTCCAAGTAGCTGTAAAGCATATGAGTATTCAACAAACTCATCTTTCAGTAGTTTCCTTTTAGACTCTATTAGGAGACAAGATTCTGGATGTGTGATGATCAACATTAGACAGTCTGAAAAGACATGCCTGACAATTTGAAACCTTAGGAAAATGTTCATGATAATCTGGATAATGCATGCAACCAGTATATACTTTTTCACTCAACATATGTCCTCTGACATCACTCTTGGCCTTAAGAATTGAAAATTAGGGCCTAATAAAAGTTTCCAGATTTCCATAGATAATGTTGCCTTCCAATAGACATGAGTTTAACGGTACTTAAAACATTCCAGGAAATTCTTTTTATGTATATTGGTTTAGCATGGCCTGGTTTTGGTAGCAGGGGGGACCTGCAGGGGTGGCTTCTGTGAGAAGCTGCCAGAAGCTTTTTCCATGTCCAGCAAAACCAGTCCCTGCTGGCTCCAAAGATGGATGTGCCACTGGCCAAGGCTGGCTAATT
This sequence comes from Picathartes gymnocephalus, assembly GCA_013390045.1. Lineage (NCBI taxonomy): Eukaryota > Metazoa > Chordata > Aves > Passeriformes > Picathartidae > Picathartes > Picathartes gymnocephalus. The sequence goes on from WEKY01005079.1 coordinate 12,647, forward strand.
AGAAATGATGGTAATGTCTCTCTAGAAACATATTTAAGAAGAAATCAAGCCAAAAGTTGTGGTGCAGTTGTAATACTGAGCAGAGAAGAGTGGAATAAGAACATGTAAGAAGAACAACTCTCTACAGACACAAGGTCAGTGAAGGAGGGGGGC
>WEKY01005159.1:10518-33140 GCA_013390045.1 Picathartes gymnocephalus
AAAAAAAAATCCGTGAAATAATTCATCTAGCACGAAGTGTTTATAACCTAATAAGAATAAGAGATTGTATTTCTGAAGTGTAATAATACCATTGTTAAAGGAAAGAAGAGACAGGAGAACAGTTTTGCAGGTTTTTACAGAAATGTATTTTACAATAAGCACTGCTTCAGGCAATGCTTTTTTCCCCTGATATAAATCAATTTATTTTGGCAATCAGCAGATACTACCACTGTGCCTACTCAAAATAGAGACAATACTTATTTAAGAGTATGAATACAAGCCCTCAGTGAAAAATTCAGCTCTTCTTCAGGTGTTCACCATGGAAGTAAATGAATCTGAATGTCTGAAATGTCCCTTTGGTCTGTTATGAAGTCATTTATGACTTTTAAAAATGGGAACCAGGAAGTGAGTTCCATTTTGTAGTATTTTATTTTACAGAGTTTTTCAGACTTCTACAAAGCCAAGAACATGGGAGGGTCCATAGGTCCTTGGCCTGGGTGCTTTTTAAATAGATTGAACGCAACTGTAGGAAATCAGGTAAAATTTCTGTCTCCGTTTGCAACTATGCTGTCAGGATATATCCTACTCTGTTACTACTGCACGAAAATCTGGACTCAGCTTCACCCCTGACTGCAGCAGAGCTTCAGGGGATGCAGGTACACACACACAGGGACTGTTCTATTTCCTGCCTCAGGATCTCCTAATCTCGTGCTGGGCCGTGACTCTGCCTGCTGACACAGGTGAGTTTTCTGGAATAGCAAGCAGCAAGACTGCTTGTGGGCCTGGGAAACCAGGCATTTGGTAGTTCCAGAGAAGTCTGTTAATAGCAGAAATCAGTGCTCTTACTCTATTTTTTTCATAGGTTTTCATGTAATCATTAACTTAATTTTATCCAAATAGGATGCAGCTTTTCTATAAACTTGTGGCAGGGGAGGAGATTTTATTTAGCAATTAGAACCTGTTGTGCCAGTCAAGATATCAGAGGAATCTGAGAAAATATATTTAAAAACATCCTCAGTGCACCCATTTCTAAGTTAATTCCACTCAGCTGTTGCCCTTCTAAAACTACTTTCAAATGACTGCATTGCTGAAGTTCAATTTCAATAACTACTAAATAGCAATTTTCTTGGTGACATGCATGAACCAAATTCCACATTACTATCACTCGAGATAACTTCCTGTGGATTCACTCGTTGCATGGTCTTGAAAGGTTTCCATGAAAGAGGCTGCTCCATTTCCATATGGAAATCCGACATTTGGAATATGAGGCAAATGAGCTGTAAAGAGGATGGGTCAAGGAACATCAGTGAGTTTTAAGTACCCTCCTGTTTATTGGAAGCATGACATTGGTTAGAAGCATGAAGCAGTGATGCTAATTTATAATTTCAGCTTATCAGCTTGCACAGGACTGGTTTGGGAGTGGCAGTCTTCAAAGATTTACCAAGAACCAGAGAAAGTGGCCACTTAGTGCATTTGCCTTTGTGCTACATCGTCATTGAGAGCATTGACAGCACTCCCTACCAACTTCTCTCCCTCACTTGTGTGAAATAAGGCACATTAGAAGGGTTTGAAAGTTTTGGGCACCCCACCTCTAACTCAGCTTGGTCCTTTTCACACTTTGTGACTTGTGTCAGTGGACAACAATCCGAGCTGCCTGCCAGGAGATGAGGATGCCCGTGTTCGTACAGCTCCAGTGGCTGTCAGTCATTATTGACACCCTCTGTTCCCTTCACTGACAGCATTTCCAGCCTGTTCTCCTGCATGAGAAATGCTGCACAAAAGAAATTTTGCCCACATGCAATGAGATTTTTTTTTTCCTCTTTGCTTCCTTCCTTAATAATTTGTGTAAATATGCAGAGTTCCCATGCACTTGAAAGTAAAATAACTTCCTGTGAAAATGAAATAGAAAGGTTTATTATTTTTTGGTACAAAGTCTGTGTGTTTGGCTTCTTATAATCAAACATGTCATGCTTGCTGGAATAAAAATATATATTGCATATGCAAATGTCCACTGTGTGGACAATTATGCTTTCTTTGTGACAAATAAGAAATCAAATTTCATGGAAATGAAAATTGAACACAAAACGTGGCCAATATTTGGTGTGTTACTTGTCAGCTGATAGAGTTTATAAGGAAACACCTGTGAATAGTTTATAAGGAGGAAAGGGAAAAGTATAAGGGATCAGACACTTGTGATACACGGTAATACTCAAATTAATGTTGTGTGTTACTCACTGTTCTATGATACATGAGCAATAATTACCTTACCTGCTCTGAATAATTTACCATCTCTCTATAATTTATAGCTCAAGCTTTATGAAATTCATAAAGTTAGAAAAGAACAAACTGAAACTGTAAGCACATAAGACTTCTCCAGAGGCTCCTTTGTTACACTATATAATAATGAACACATTCGTATGAACATGCAGTAATATGTTTGCCAAAATAAGATGAAGTTCTTCATTCCCTTTGCAGTCTTGAGTTTTATTTTTTCACATAACTCTAAAAGGCAGAAATTTCGTTTGCAAGCTGACTATTGGTTAACGAGTGCACATCCTTTATTCCCCTTTTTCTTTATAGTAGTGTCACTGAAATGTCTCTGAAAAACAACTGGAACTTGCAAAGTTCTGCATAATAAACATGCCCTGTTTGGGTGAGGGAGAAGGATGATCTATCTTTTAAATTGCAGCATAAAAATAAAGATGTACAAGATTGGGTAAACATTGAAAGCATTTTGGACGTGGTGGCACACAGGTTTAGACACGATAATTTTGTTCATAACAAAGTATTTGTTAAAATGTTGTTGTGAAAGCAAATTAAGTCAACTACTTAGCATGGATCAGAAGAAGGTCACAAAAAATTTACACTGAAATTTGGGTCGCACACACAGCCCATCTCATTTTCATTTCAGTTTTTTTTTGCAGGAAGTTACAAAGATAAATAGAAAAGGCACCTTTTGGAAAATGTTTCCTGTGAGAAAAGTAAGTGCCCACTATAAAATATTAATGTATAATACACACTGAAAGAACAATTAGGTATCTATATTACTTTAAAAATATTTCCTCATACTTTCAGAAATGAAGTAATATTGAGGAACTAGCAGAACACGAAGCTGTTATATTAAAACAAAATAAAGACAAATAGGTTTCCAGATCAATGCCGTGAATTGTACTGGCATTCTGTCATGGTGAAAACCATGGTGAGAGCTCTAGAGAACAGAAGGTGTTGTAAGTGAAGCAAAGCTGGAAATATTGCAAGTGGATCTAAACTGACTCTTTCAGCTACAAGCATAAAATAAAATTAGTAGTTCAAAACAAATACTGTTCTTTGTTTCTCAGAAGTGTGCATGAGAAATCATAATTTACAGGGGTCTAAGGAAATTTGGAGTGAACAAAAATAGTGCTACAAATTATGAGATGAAACGTCCACTTTCCTGTCCTTGACACAGGGAATAGTTTTTGTCAAGTCATCCATGTTTCCTTGGGCTAGACAATTCTTTTTGATGCCAATGGAAATTATATTTGTTTACTGCATAGAAGTTGCCTAGCAAAGTGAACTGTACATTCAGGAAAATTTAAAAATTCTGTGACAAGGAATGGTTAGGCTATTGAGCTGTGGCTCTGGGAATTTCATTTTTAAACCTATCTTTGTCTCTTTAGGCCACTTTGGTGATTTCATCTTTTTTGGTTTTATTTTCTCCTACAATTTAGCTCCAAAACAGGGGGCGGGATTTGCCATCCTCCAAAGTTTTCCAGCCATTACTAAGGCCAGCAGGGAAGGGAAGAGTCCAGGAAGACCTGGTGATGACTGCTGCATGCAGGCAGTTCTTTTATATTTGCCATTTAGAACAATATTCATATTAAATGGGGCTTTAGGAGTGCCCTTTTCTGGGGCTCAGTACAGCCTCCTGTTCTGGAAAAAGGGGGAATTTCCTTCCTCCTTTTCTTCCCCTTCCCCCTCTAGGCTGACAGATGAAAATTAGCCAATATTAGCAAGACTTTTTCAGGCAAGCATTTGAAGTTTTGCAGGTCACATTGAGGGAGCACTCACATCATCTGCTGGATCTGCTGTGGGGGTGACCAAAAGGACAGAAATGTGGCCAAGCTCCTCATGAAGAGAGGGCTGCTGCTGCTTTGTCAGCAGGCACTGGGGCAGGATGCAAGAACACGACCTCAGCTAAATGGAATTGGGACAAAAAGCCTGCACTGATCCTTAAAAGTGTTCAGCAGCTCAATCTAGGGCACCTTCATTTTTTCAGGGCAGCCTGATAGAAACAGATTTGAGTGCAAAGCTATGGGCTCATTTTATATTTCTCTGTTGTCTCCTATTAAAAGCATCTGGCCTGAGCTTGACACAGTGATGAAATTAAAAATGAGTATCCAGAGCAATGTATGCCACTTCCCCGATCCAGGTTAGGAAAGGATTGCCTCAGAAAGAACATCTTCAGTTGGCTGGGTTGTCAAACACAGCACCTGCAGCAAATGGAGAGAAAATTCACTTTTCTTCTGTTGTTATGGGTCGCAATTTATCTCTTTCTCTTGCAGTTTTGGTGCTGGTTTTTCTTCATGCTAAGATATTTTATGTCACTGGGACAAAATTTGCCACCTTCCTCCAAACTGCTCTAACTGGAGGCCATTCTCACCTCCCAAACATTGGTTTGTAATATCCAAATAACTTACATTCACAACAGGTCTGTGTCCTTTAACAGCTGGAATGCTTGTGTCAGGTTAAATGTGATAGGAATGCAAGAGTGAAAACTCATGTTTTTAACAGCTTTAAAAAATTGAAAGCACGTTTCAGTCATTATCCTGATTTACAAATGGGCAAACCAAATAAATGTTTCATAAGAAAAAGAGTAGCTAAGTTGGTAATCTGAGGAAAGCTTTCTTGTTTTTCATGTTCTTACTGGATTATTTATCTAAGTAATTGTTTAAAACACAAACGAAATAAATGTTTCCTAAGAGAAAGAACAGCAAAATTGGTCATCTGAGGAAAGATTTCTTCCTTGCTTTTCACGTTATTTACTGGATTATTTATCCCCATCACTTCTTTAAACACAGGCATCAATAAACAAATTATATGGCACTGTAAGGATTTATGACCTGCAGATCAGTTGAGCTATGCTTAGACAATGCCATTAGGTCTAAGTGATGTGACTAAGCCCGATAGCGATCACTATAACAGAATAATCTGATTTTTTTGTTAAATGCAAGCCTTCTAGGTGTTTTTCAAGAAAAAATGCCAGAAACTCACCACCCAACAGCAGCCACTAAACTCATTTGAGAAGACCAAACACAGTCTGACCAAGAATTCCATGGACAAAAGACGAGAAACCAGCTCTCAGCCAAAACAGAGATAAAACTGATTTCTTTGTCTTTTTAGCAAAATGCTGCTGTTCTGTCAACACTCATAAAGAACAGAACTATTGCATATGTGATGAAAAAAGGTAGTCTATAATACTGAAGAAATCTCAAAATCTATAGGACTAAATACTGCATTTCTTAAGGGAAATACCAGGGTTTTTTTTTCCCCAGTAAAGTTCTCCACTGGAAATTAAAACAGGGACTGAACAGAGCCATTGTACATTAGATTACTGTACTACAATTGCCATACTAATAAACTTGCTCAACCACTATACATTAATTTTTTATATATATATATATATATATATATTTGAAACATAATATAGCAGTTTATTCTGTATTTAAAACACAGTTGTTTATATATCTGCCTAATTTTCCTTCCTGGAAATGCGTGGTCAGCAATTAGTTTCCTATTTACCACGTCCATTTTTGCAGCTGTAATTTCTCTCCAATGAGCAATGCCAGGGCTTAGTCACACCGAAGAGCAGAATAGCAAGGTTTTATATTCCCCAGTATTAACCTGCTGGACAGCAGATATTTTGCTAATTTTACATATTTAGCAGCTTTCCCTTTTTTTTTAGTTTTCTTTTTTAAATGACAATTTTATATTGGTGATGGATTCCTCCTCCATACTGTGTGCTGTGCTGTACAGACACAACTCTAGGTTTAATTTTGCACAAAAGCTGCCACATCGTAACAATTCAGCTGGAATTAATGGAACTTATTAAGCAGCAGGGACCTCTGAGTCAGGGAATCACAGATTGGTGAAGTTGTGAAGATCTGTCCGTCCGTCCTCTTTATCTTCCTGCCAGAGCCAGGCTTTTCCACGCAATGCCTCTGCTTTTGTTCACTCTGCTTCAAATGGTGCTAAAATTGGACAGTTTTGTATATAAAAGGTAATTAGCCCACTTACTACAGACACATTTTAGTGGCAGCTGCATGGACCTCACCAAATTCCATCAGGATGTTCCCTTAGTACTTTCAGCACCTCAGAGCATTCAGTTTGATGTCTTTTTGGGATGTACAAACCAGTATTTCACTGCCACAAAACCTAAAACTTAAAGAATCACAACCCTCTACTTTCAGTCAAAAAGTAAGAATAGGAAAATAAACGAGCTTTGGAAAGCAAAAAATATTTGAATAGGGACTGCTGGCAATAGAGGAGTCCCTGAGAGGAGAAAAGGAAAGCTTGATTCTTCAGAAGAGACGTGCAGAGGGGAAGGAGCAGAAGCCTTCAAGCCATCAAATTTCTTTAGGAATGAAGTGAGGTTATGGATTGCTCAGTTTCAGCTCCACTAAGTTCTGCCCAGCAGACTGAAAATTTTCTTTAATTTTGAATTTACAACAGAACCTGAACAGATGTCATTGACCCTGATTCCCCAATTTTTGGTGTATTTCTGATTATACTGCAGAATGAGTGCAGCTCTGAGGAGTGACGTGAAGTGACACCACCTAATTAAAAAAGGGACTGCACTTCAGGCTTCAGCAACACCAAAAGGAAGATTGCAAATTTAAGTCATTCCCATATCCTGAGTGTACTAGCTTTACAATTTTGGGTCATTTAAAATTTCATAGATTCTTGGGGAAAAAAAAAACAAAAAAGCTCCATTTCTTGTACACTTGAAATTATTAATAGCAAAGTATACCAAGTAAGAGCCTGATAAAAATGTATGCTATATTAATTATAGGAGAAGTAATGTTTTTTACAGAAAATTAGATTGTTCTTTTCCGGGCTCATCCTAAGCATTTTTTCTGGTTTGTAGGATTTCTTTGCAAGGCTATAATACTCAACCTATTGCCTGCTTGCTGCTGGGGTGAGGGGAAACCTAAGAGATGAGGGAAAACCAGAACCTTGTGCTGAACATCTTTCCTGAGCTACTTAACCTTGTCATAAACCCTTTAATAACCACCAGCTGCTCTGTTGTTATCATGCCCTTCTGAGCTTAGCTGGTTAAACCTCCCTCCTGCTTTTAAAGTTCTTGGTAAAAGCAGCTTTTTTTCTTGCAAAGTCCATCCTAAGGCTGAAGAAGAAACAGCCAAGGGACTGTGCCCCAAAACCCTGCTCATCTCCAGGCACGGCTGCTCCTCCCTATTCCCATGAATGGGGAAAGGCACATGGAATTCAGCATAAATAACATTTAACCTGATGTTTACAGCTTCAAAGAGAAAATAAAAGTCAGGCAAATCCTTTGGTTTTTCAGGATCTTGTGGAGGATATGTAGAAATCATTCCAGGAATGGTGTGGCAGTGTCTCACATTTAAGACTATTCTGTGTCTCCTGAAATCCTCACACGCTTGTGAGAACTTCTGCTGGCATTTTTTAATAAAAAAAAACCCCAAACTTCCAGATCAATGAGCCCAGAACATTTTTGAAACACGTTTCTGTGAAAGCAAATAGAAGGACTCACATATTTAGCTGGGAAAATATATCACCACGTTTTAAGAAAATAAACTTAATTTGCACTGTGTAGAGAGCATAGGGGGAGGGAGACAAGTCATGATCTTTGAATGTTTAAGCTTGAGGGTATTGAATTATTCATTTATTTTGAGTTTACTCATGGTCCTGTGTCCTGCAGGCCTCAGGGATGGTGAGGCTAAAATGCCAAAAGGGATGTCACTGCATAAAAGCTGCAGAGTTTATGCAAGTGAGTTTCCTCAGCATATATGGGACCTCTTCTGACTTCACCTTAGCTTCAAAAAAAGCTGCTAAATTAAGCTTGCAAAAAAACTCCGAAAGGTCCTAAACTGTTCTAGCTAACAGCCAAAGTTACGTGGTCAGTTGTGACAGAGAAAGTTGGTTCTTTTCTCATAATCTTTGCTTCTCTGACTGTCATTTTCACTTTGAATATTTTTCCCCTTCGAGGAACTCCTCCAGGATTTTTCCTTCTGCCTTGTCTCATCACAGTGACTCAGCTGGGAAAAGAATGTAGCCTGCACTTTAGCCAGGGTGCTTTTATCAAGAGGCTTTTCTGGAAAGAGAAGAAGATTTAATATGAAACTCCTTAGTTTAGCACAGATTAGGGCCTTCTGGTACTTCACATGTGCAGAGATGAATTATTAACCTTTGGGGAAAGGGAACAGTGTGTTCACATTAACTTCTCACAGTATTTGAGGTTCTTTTCCAAGTGTACATTGGGGAGCCATTGCAATGATAATAATGAAGAGTTCACCAATTCCTACGACTCCTTGTTTTATTGGAATAATCTCTGCAGAGTGAGTACAGTACAAACCATTGCCAGCAAAAATTACTGTTATTATTATTATCATCATCATCTCATCATTATCATTATTATCCTTATTGCTGTGTTAATGTTCATCTACATTTTTAATAAAAGCTTCAGCACCTCTCAGATGGTTTTTATGTACCTTGATCTCCTTGTGGACTAAATTTAAACAGAGAAAAGTAGGGTGGTTTTTGGGTTGTTTTATTTGTTTTTCTGTTGGTTTGTTTTGTTTTGTTTTAAATAAATCTCATGGGGAAGCACAATGATTCTTCAGGATCAAAATTCCCCCAAAGTGGAAGCCTCTGGGCTGAAAATAATGAAGTTTCTGGGAGACACTGCAAATGCAAAGGTATAATATTGATGTGGAAACTGCAATATGGGATTTATTTCTGAGGAAAGCTTTGTTAAGGAAACATTTATCTTTAATATAATAATGTTTGTTTGATATTTGAATTGAATTTAATTTAAACAAAATCATTTCTTTGACATCAGAGAAATGTATCAGCATAATTTCAAAACTAATAAATCCTTTGCTTCTCTATGTCTTACTCATTACATTTGCTAGAATTTAAATAAAATAATTGAGGTATTATTCGCTGACCAGACTTTTGAACCAGTAAAGCAGAGCTTTCTAACGTGAGTAGGTTAAACTGTTTGAAGACTTAAAACCAGCTTTTTCCAGTCATATCCTCTTGGCAGACAGACTTGCTTTGAAGGTAGATTTTTTTTCCCCCCATGTCAGTTCATTAAAATAAACCAGTTCGAGAGTAATTTAAAGTAGAGAATTTTCTGAGGTATTGAGAAATTGGCAGAATTGTTTTCCTCAAAAGGTATGGCTCTAAATGAGGAGTGAGAACTAGCAGTCCCATAATCCAGGATAATTTGGACCCTGGAAAGATAACTCATTAATTTAAAATGGCACTTTTAGAATAAGCTGCTGGTTTTTCCTATTTTTTTTTTCCCCAGCGATATCATGCCTACAAAAAATGTCAGACCCTTTTTAAACTGTAAGCTTGAATTGCAAATTTAGAATTCTATTTTTAGGCCTTCCTGATTAAAGTCAAAGTCTCAGATAAAGTTTGATGCAAATCAGAAGAGGAAAGGAATAATTTAGTAAATAAATAGAAGTTAGCATTTACTAATATATGGCTACTCTGAATAAATTGTCTATTACTAATATATAAGTAGTCTGAATTAACGTCATACTTTATCACATAATAATAAGGCTGTCACCTGTTAAAAAAAGAGAACGTGTTTCTTTCTGTGTGTTTGCCGATCCTGTTTTGTACAGTTTCATCTTGTCTCAAGTCAGTTTAAGGTTAAAATTTGCATCCAAACCATTTCCGTTTTTGACAGCAGCGTAAGCAAAACCAAATTGCAGCCTGCTAGTCACTCAGGGGAAAAAAAAAAAAAAAAAGAAATATAACACAGGCTTAGGTACCCTAACCAGCATTTTTGAGGGAGAGAGATGAAGGCAGCACAGATCCTCCAAGGTGGCCCCTCTGCCTCTGAAGGGGTGGCGAGCTGTTATTCGCTCGCCGTGGCGGCCGGGCTGCCTGCTGAGGTACGGCCGGCGATGAACGGGGACTCTCTCTGATCACCACCCCCTTGAAAAAGGTGCTGGGAGGAAGATTATCAAAGCACCGTGCCTTTGTGGAATGTGGCACTTAAAGCACATCCCCGAAACCCCTTCCCTCGTGTCCTTTTAAGAGGAGAACAGATCTCAGGGGAGCCAAGAGAGGGATGTCGCGGAGCCTTGCCTGGCAGGTGACGGCGCACAGATGAAAAATCTTTCACAAGGTGCGTTCAGGAGGATAAAGTCAGGGATTTTGCTGGGTGCTAAACACTGAGCTGTCAAACCCTCTGTTAGTCAGAGAGTATCAGGAGGTGTTTATACCCACACTGGGGAAACTTCAGCCAGAGACTGGATCTGAAAATCCTGGAAGGATTTGAGCCAGCGAGCGCAGCAGGACTGTGCCCCAGGCGGGCCCGGGTGCTCTGCTGTGTGCAGGGGGTGATCCCAACACTGGAACAACACACGCCCTGGCACGTCTGCAGGGTGTTCTTCTCTCTTCATGTGCCACTGCAAAGGTTGAGCTGCTGCCACACAGAGCACACAGGCTCTCCCGCTCCACACCAGCAGCCTTGCTCACCCCTCTGGCACAGGAGTGGCTCTGAGTGTCTGCTTTTTGGAATAGAACTGCTCCAGAATGACTTGCACAGCTCTAAATTTAGCTGTAAAGCAGGAAGGAGAAAAGTCCCAGTTAGTGGATTTCCTTTCAATGACTTGGAGAAAATTGCCTTTTTCATTTTTCCTCTTTTGGCACCGTGTCTAAAATAAACATTTGCTAAAACTCACTCTGTCTGCAGTCCAGCTACAGTGGTTTAGCAAAATGCCTCAGGAATAATACAGTGACAAAATGCAAGGAAGTGGTATCAGATCACCATGGCAGAACAAAAATTAAAAATTGTTAAGCCTTTTCAAAGCCCTCAGGTTATCAGTTGCTAAAAAAGAAAATGATGATGAAAAAGAAAATGAAATCTGATGCCAGCTGTAATGCTGATATTTTTTTGCTGTAGAAACCGGGATACTTGATAAGAGCATGATCAAATTCCTGGCCCTGTTGTGCATTGTCAGAGTTCCAATCCTCTTGTAAAACTACATTCAGGGTTAGAATCACTTTTTCCTCTTCCATAAAAATAATGATTTAAGTTTCCTGATTCATGCTAAAGAAATTAATGTTAGTGTTTTAGAATATATTTACACTAGAACTCCAATGAAACATTAAAACACCCAGCTAATAAGAGTATTTAATTCACAACAGGAGGAAACTTGCAAGTTTGAACCTGACTAGAAGTTCCTTCTCTGTTGTTATATATAAAACCCACTCTTTAAACAACACTAAAAGGATCTGAGGGTTTCCCTTTCTAGAATAGTCGAAGGCAAGGAGCCCCAAAGCCTTCACAAACATTGGTGAAGAATCCATGACTTACTCATTTCCTGGCCATAGTTCTGGGTCATGGAAAGCTTTAATCTTCCCAGTCTTCCTCTCTTCTAACTTTGAATCCTACTTTGAATCTTTGAAAGTTTTGGACACTGTTTCAAATATGAGTACCAGTGTTTAATGAGAGCAATCCATCATGTGCTTGTCAGCTTCAGCTGGAATGCTATTGAGCTCTCCCTGGTAATAATGGATTTTTGAGACAATCAATGGCTTGGATACAAATATTTCAGGATGCAAGAGCAAGGTACCTGAGAAAGGGCAGGTAACAAAATTCAAGAGGAAAATACTCCTGTGAAAACAGAAAGAAAAAGCAGCAGAGATGCTAATTCAGCAAGACCAGAGGATGAGCCCGTTCTGAGAAGCAGAGGGGACTGACACATCCCCATTCGATTGACAGCTGCCTGCCTGCCAAAGCCCCATCAGGCGTTGCCTCAGCAGCTGAGGAGCATATTAATGTTGAGCCTGGCAAATCATTATTCACAGTTAGCTGCTGGGTGCATTAGCAAGTTTAAAAGGAGCTTTGCACTCCTCATGTGTGCCCACACTGCCTACAGACAGTGTTTTACTGCACAAGCTGCTGAAATCACCGTGGCACAGTGAGGGGAGCTGGTTCCCTGCACACACACACACACACACACACACACACAGGTGATGCCACCTGCCTGGCAGCAGGTATGAAACCAGCCAATAACTTCTCATCCATCCTGAAATTAAGGTTGAATGAACACCAACAGTGAACTTGCTCAGCCCTACTGAAGGTTCAGTTTGGTTGAATTTGTGACCTTAGGAAAGGGTGAAAGAAAATCTGATGAGTTGTGTAAATAGCATATTTTGAAATATATACTGATTGTTTAATAAATAAGGAGTTTACAGGGTGGGTCTTGGGGCAAAGGAATTTATGGATAGCTTAACTTCAAGGGCATCTACAATTCCTTTCTTTGTAAATTATACATCCTTCTTTACTACAGCAAAATTCCATTTTGACCTTGATTACTTGGATACATGCTATGTAAGGGAATTTTTCATATTTGTTAATCTATAAAAATCTAGGTAAATCTAACTGGATATTAAGTTAAAGACTCTGAAGAGAAGCCCTTGCTGAGGAGAAGCAGTGTCTACATAACAAATAAAGACTATAGTAAAGGCATGTGGTCTCTGCAGTTCTCGTGGCACAGGATGTGACCAAGGCCAAATATTCCAAAATACATGAGTAGCAAGGCCACAGAACAGGAGTGCAAGTTGTCTGACACCAACAGCATCCTGCAGTGATAACAGCAGACAAACCATGAACTTAAATCCCCGCTGTCTCAGAGCTTGGTCAGTCCTTTCTCTGTCAGCCATAAATTTCAGGCCAGTGCTCATACATCAGCTGAATCATTTGAATGGTCCTTCACAGAATCGTTCCCCAGGTGCTGGCTGGACGCATCCATCAATATGGGGAACAGCTTTTGTTGGCGTTGGAGTAGAAGCTATTTTTCAGTTTGAAAAGAAAGTCAGTGGCAGGGTTACCTAACGCTGTAACAATCTTCCTATTTAATCTTTTATGCCAAAAAACTTTGATGTAAGTGATAGCCACCCATTTAGGACACAGAAACAACATTTAGACTGCTTGTCATTAAAGGCAGCGTGAATATCCAAGTGTTGAGTAGTCCTGAACTGCTGAACTACTGAATGTACCAGCAGATGGTACAAACCAAGACCCATTTGTACTCTAGCTGCTTAGAAAAACTCGGGATCTGACCTCCTTGTTTTGCAAGTGTTCATTTAAATCAACAGCAATGAATGTATTTATTCAAGTGCATCGCAATTTGCTGCAGCCAGTTTCCAAACAGAGGTAAAAAAGGAACAACTTCAGCCTTGTGTTTGTAATCCTGGGAAATGGAGGGACTAGAAAAGATAACCTTAGGCTTGAACTTCCTAAACAGACATGCAAGTACCATCATATAACTGAATCCCCTCCTGGCTCCTATGCATCAGTTCTGCTTCTCCCATTTTTTAAAAGCTCCTTTAAATAACCAGCCAACACCAAAACTGCACAGAAAGAAAGCTGCAGCTCTCTCCATCTGCATGTGGATTAGCAGGTAGAAAAGAAAGCAAATCCATTTTCCATACAGGAGCTGTAAATCCTAGGACCTGATGGAATTGGACTAATTAACAAAGAATTAAAGGTAGGTAATTTTTGGCATTCCTACTTCGTTGATAATTTTATTGCAAGCAAGTTAGGAAAGCACCAGATGAGAGAGAGATGAAAATCATTTATATCAACCAGTTTGGATAGAACTGTAACACTGAGGCCAAATGGCATTTAATAACATATATTTTTATTCTGAAATAATATTGGTTTGAGGTGGGGAAGAAAAAAAAAAACAAACCTCTGTTAAAATCTTAAATTTACAGTATATTTTAGAAGAAAAAAATCTTAATCTCAGATCAGCTGTTTGCAAACTCAATGAAACAAGTCAAGGGACTTACGTTTTGAAACAATGCTTTTGGCTACAAATACATAAAAATCTTTTGTGTGTTCTGTACTTTCAAAAGTTATACATTTCTCCTATGTCTTGATAAGATCAGGAGCGTAATATTCAACCCTGTAAATCTGAGTATCTGGCGTCCATTCCTAGCCCAAACATTGCTTTTCCAGTTTCACACTGATGAGAGCTTGTTAAGTGATGGAAGAAAATGTTGCAGATGTGTTTAAATAAGCCCTTGGGCAATTGATTGTGCTCTTGAAGTTATCTTGTTCTCCAAGAAAATTCATCGGCTTTGGACAGTATTATCATTTAACATCTTCTCTTCTGCAACGTGCATCCAAAAAAAATACAGTTTTGCCTCATACAATCCACTATTTGCACACTGACTGACAATTTGCTGACAATCTGCTGTCCCCATCTGAATCCTGTTAAATTGGAACTTTTTGGGTCAGTGAAAGATGGCTTTACTCTCCCAAGTCCAGGACAAAACAAATCATCCACCAAGAATTTACTCTTAAAAACCACAAGAGTCACTCTGAAGGTTAAACAGATCACTCCACTTACTGGGTGGCTTTTCTTTTTGCATCACATGGCGTTTACTAAGCATCAAATCCTTCATATCAATTAACACACTCCGCTTCCTGTTAGATGCCATTCCATCAAACCAAAATTGTCCTTGGCAGTTTTCCTGTTTAATTTAACAGATCCTGCTCTAAAACCTGTCTCCTGAATTCCGTGTGTCACTTGTAGAGCCTGCAGCCCACACCAGCCCGTGCAGCCTTGCCGAGATGCTGAGAGGTGAACCAGGTTTCAAGGAGTAAAACAAATACTGCCCGCATTTCAGCTGGAATTCTCCAAGCAGACGTGCTGCCCTTTGTTCTGCACATTTACAGAATTGGTTCTGGGAGTTCCCAATCATTTCCACAGCTCAAAGGAGAGAACCAAGCCTTGCACTGCCTGCTCAGTGTGAACAACAGTACCTGACACTGGAGTGAGTTTGCACTCGATAGAGGGAAGCAAATTATTGCAAACCCATTACAAAACCCACTCACAACACGGCCAAAAAAGCCTTTTTTGCTTCCTGAGGGACTCTATCAGAAATATGATGAATCTGAAGACTAATGAACTTTCTTAATATGCTCAATGTCTTTAATGATCCCATTTCCCCCAAGTTTTTAGAAAATTTGACCATGGAAAAAAAACTTAACTTTTTCATGAATTAGATCTCTGAATTGAGCTGGGGTTAAATGGTAAACTGATTTTCAGCTAACTGCTCCTCATGTAGTTCATTCTTTTGAATGCATGGCTGCAAATCTGCTTGCTCATCCTGCTGTTTCCTAGGCTGCAGTGACTATTAAGTTTTGTAATTAGTGGAATGTAATTATTTCCCATAATGGGCTGTAAATTCACATGATGCAATAAATCATTCTTATGTACACTTAAGGATTTATTACTCTTCTCAGCAAGTGAATAGCATATTTACCAAGCACAGAAATGTTCAGCTGGAGTGCCTTGTAGGTTATTGGGAAAGCATTAGTTGTTCCCAAATGAACCCTCTCTGGTGAGGGAAAGTGGTTAGCAGCAGGAAAACTGTGGCTCTGCCACTGAGGTTAGAAATAAGACTTGCAAACCTGATTCAGCAGGGCACTAAAAAAAAAATATTTGCATATCAGTTCCACAGGGATCATTTATTGTCCTCACTAAGGCTATTAAGTGCTTTCTTAAATCATCTTCTGAAATAATAGTCCAGCAGAGAGAACTGCTGTTACGACT
Source organism: Picathartes gymnocephalus (assembly GCA_013390045.1). NCBI lineage: Eukaryota > Metazoa > Chordata > Aves > Passeriformes > Picathartidae > Picathartes > Picathartes gymnocephalus. The sequence continues at coordinate 26,355 of WEKY01005159.1, forward strand.
AAAGATTTGTCAGCCAGGATTGGAGTGAGAGAGGAACAGAATCCCTGGAACTGCTAAACCAGAGCCAGAGCAACCCTAAGCCTTGCATGTGTCTTACCAATCTTGTACTTTGGGACGCTGAAAAAAAAACCTGAAAAGGCTGGTGGTATTCTCAGTAGAGACAAGGAGTAAAATTTTATTGTAATATTGTACTGAGGTGAAGGCTCTGCACTAATGTGGCCTTTAAATGGGGTCTTCCTTGGAGATTTGTCACCTCTTAGTCATTTAAAGGAATCAGGAGCTCAGAGTACCTTTGAGCACTGCCATCAGGAAATGAGAAGGCAGGAAAAGGGAATTTGTTCAATGGAGAAATAAATAAAGGCTCAGCAGAGAATTTGTAATCTGTGTTGTCAGATTGTTGGGAGAATTCAGATTCTTTCATATAGTAACCTAATATTCCTACACCATGCATAATACACGTATGCCTCCACCATCCTATTATGGTTCATGGGGGGTAAATCTGTCCAGAGGTACTTGACTCCCCACCAAAATTAGGTTTTATCTATAAACAGGCAAATGGAGGACTTCAGTAAAAAAGTCTTTCCAGCATTTTTCCTGTACTTCTTTTGTTGCAACCTTCCCCCCTCCAAATTAGATCTTTATCTTCTTATTCACCATCAGTGACGAAAGTAAAACTTTAAGAAGGCTCCAAACATCTTTCCCTTGTTGCTGCCACCATTAAATCCTCCTTTACTGAGGTCCTGTTGCAGCAGGACTGGCACAGACAGGAAGCCTTCCTGCCACATTTACAAGACATATGTAAGATACACGATCCAAATTAAAAAAGGATAAAGCTAAAACAGGAAAAAAGAAATCCCCATCTGCACCTAAACCATTGACAATCAGTGTTGTCCAGATACCTAAAATGGGCAGGCTTCAAGGATATCCTAATGCCCTTCAAACCCAACATAGAGTGTTAATGATTGATTTAAATGAAAAAAAAAAAAAAAAGGCTAATCCAACAGATAGCAGCAATGAACTACATGCCAATAAAGGGAATCTGAGAATGAGCTGAACAGATTTTCTGGAGAACCTACTGCAGTGTAAACCTTGAAGGCATCAGTTTGTGGCCAGCAAAGATCAGCTCTCTGCTTGTCTCAGCCTGATCCCTTGCATGTGATTGACAAAGGTGAAGGGAAGCAGCTCGGGGGGACTGTCACACTGAGAGATGGATGGTTTTAGACACTCTCTGCTTCTGCTGGGACTAAACTCCAGATCCTCCTGCTGTCCATGAATTTAGTCTGTCCCCACTGGGTGTTGTCAGATCCCCTCAGCTTTGTTCCTGTTCCTTGTGGAAATTTCTGTCCAAGCACACAAGCGCCTTTTTGCTCCCTGAAGGCTCCACTGGTGCAGCTGAATAACCCAACACGGTTATTCCAGCTAAAGAAAGGGTAAACATTGCTCTGCTAGACCTGGGCAAACCCAAAATTAAACTGTCAGAATGCTCTCCTAACTCGGGGTACCTGGCACCAAAATCACACACTTGTCAGGCTCCAGAGAAGGCTGCCTCAAAGTTCTGTACCCTTTAATCAGAATTAGTCACTGAAAGGCCACTTTTTTGGTTTTTTTCACACGTTCTTCAGCAGTGGTGGGACAACAGAGTGTGGTGACAGAGTACAGGACCAGAGAGCTCCATGCTTTTCAAGAGCAGAGCTTGGCATCAGTCTGATGACGAGCAGAGCACATTAAAGGAGCTGCACAGCGCTGTCCTGGCCGGGCTGATCAAGAGCAGTGTCCCCATGGCTTCAGGGACACGCTGCTGTGAGGAAATTTCTATCACTGCTTTGAGCCTGGTTTGAGCTCCGCTGCCTCTTCCAGCCAAGGCTGCAGCTATTATAAAGCTCTCCTTCAGCCCCATTAGAACAAAAGAAGAATTTACCAAGAAGCCTTTCACAACCTTGATTATATCTTTCTGACCAGTAGCAGGAACATCTGCTTACTGTCTTCACGTAGGGAAGATAACAATGTGGAACAGAGCCAGGAAGTTGCAAATAAATACCTTTTAAACATTTTTCTTCTCAAGATTTTTCTGGCTTTCAAAATAGGCAGAGAAGAACTTAAATATAGCAAAAAGAAAACTGCTTTTCAGAAGCTGAATATGTCATTTTTTCAACGAAATACGAAAAGTGGTTTTATGTATCACTTCCTCTGTCTACTTTATAACTCTGTAAAATGCCATTAAAATATATGGGACTTCTGAGATTCTTATGTTCAATAAAAGGGTCAATAAGGAGCTGTTATGGTAACAAACTCTTTTTCCTTAATTGCTTATCTGCTTACAATGCAAACCTTTCTCAAGGACTTCTATTTCTATAAAACCTATTGCAGCAGAGTACAAAGTTATACAGTATTGATAATTATATCTAATTTTTAGATGAATGAAACACATTTCTTCCCTGTTCAGAGTCCATTTGGAAAGATTTGTTTCCAGGGTTATGGAATTGCCCATATACCAGCTTCTAACAAGAAAATTAACTCTATCCCACATAAAACCAGGAGAGTATCCTAATAAAAAAAGCCCCTCCAGTTTCCATATCTTTCTGTTACATGTACTTTTTTTATCCCACAAAAGCTTTCAAAGATATAATGACTAATTTTTGTTCTATTAATTTTTCCTCTTGTGTTCTGTCCCAGAAAATTTCTCACTTTGGACTTCCCTTCATACTTTTCTCTGCCTGCTTTTACTTTTCATTGCTCATCTATTTCTTGGCAATCCTCCACTTTCCAGGGTATATCCAATGATTATTTAGGTCCACAAGCCAAACTGTAAAAGTGCTTTTGAAGGCAACACCTGAGCAAACATATTTTCTGGGGCAGGGTAAGGGAATTCAAATGAGCCTGTTTAAAATATTATTTTCTTTTATTTTTAATGATAAGATCTAAATTGCTCCAGAATCGTTTCTGCAAAACTTCACTAAATTAAAATTATGGAAGGCAATATGAACCTCTGGGCTGCTCTGTCTTACAGTTCACATCTCACGTGTGGCTATGACTTTACTCCCTATCTTACTGTTAGCCAAGTAAGAAACCTCACAGAAAACGTATCCAAATAAGTAATTAAAAAGTAAATCATGCCAAAAATTTTCTCAGGACTGCTGAAGACAGAAGTTGGAAGAAATACAGTTTATACAGGGAACTGCCTCTACAGCCCATCACTAGGATATAAAGAGTATTTTATGTTACAGCCTAGAGACGCAGATCTCTTTTTAATGGACTTAATTACTAATCACCTCCTCGTGACTACATCTGTATTTCCAGATAATAAGCAGGGCTATGCCAAACAGGTGGCTTCGTTTCATTATTTTTTAGCAATTGATTTTCCCAATTATCACAGATTATCACAGAGTATTAATTCCAAGCTGGAAGGGACCCAAAAGATTCATCAAGTCCAACTCTTAAGTGCATGGCAGGAAAAGGCCTCAGGGTGGCCAAATTTTTAGCTCTTCAAAGAGTCCAAGTAAATTTTAAATATTAAAAATATTAAAAGAAAAACAACAGTCAGTTGTTAGTCAGTCTAAGCTGTACATTTCACAATGAATGCAAAGGGGGAAAGAGGGAGGAGAAAACTTTATGTAGCAAAAGATGACAAATTAGTACAGCTCTGTCTCAAATTCACAGTTAGAATAAAGAATTCACAGAAGATAAAATGAGCAGGTTCAAAGGCAAGTCATAAATCAAGCTTGTGAAAGGAGAGTGAGGAATTCACACACAAATGAAATGTCTTGACAGCAAAGCCAGTGTGGATCACTCCACAAGATCAAAATAAATGAATGAGAACAAATCAGAAACAAACAAAAATTACTGTTAGGAACAAATACCTAAGAAAACATTGTGTGGGAATACAGCATTTAATTTGATACAGCAGCAGTCCTGTCTGAAAGGGAAACAAGGGGAATATTCAGCAAGAGTGTGACAGCACAGTGGAGCACCTTTAGAAATTTCACAAATCTCCTAATGCAGACCAATGATTTTAAACATTTATATTTGGTTAGATTGTGGCTAACAGTGTTCTGACATGCTTCGTGGTGTCCTTAATTAGCCAAATACAGATTAAGGGAGTAACCTTTTATAACAGACCTTTAAAATATTTTTATGAAAACAGAGCAGAAGGAACATGCTCCTGACTTTCTCTTGGAAAGGGGATAAAAATCTGTTGCAAAATTTGAGTATAATACTGGTTTAAGCCATTAGAAATTGAAAGAGTTTTGATAAAACATGTGATATACTTTGTCTTTTTCAAAAGTGTTCACACAGTGCTCCAGTCAGTCCTCCTTGGGCTTTTAGATAAAGACTTGCTGGGAATGCAGACACTGTGGTCACTGGGATATTCTGCAAATCTGTCTTGAATTTAATCCCAGCAAAGTCTGGGGAGAGACCATCACTGATCTCATTCATAGAACACATAACACCTTTAAATAAAACAAAAGCATATCTTGCCTAGATTTTTATTCTGGAGCTGTTCGTTAAAGTGTCGAAAGATAGGTTACATTCCTTTCCTACTAGAGAAAGCTGCAAAGGTTTTATTAATTAAGTATAAACACTGGGGAAAATATTTCTGATTCCTACAGTAAATAGGATGTAACTTCAGTCTCACTATTTCTACATGATTTAAGCATTTCCAATTCCAGTGAAGTGAAAAATATTGAAAGAATAAGTGAAATATTAGCAGAAGGGAGCATTTCCAGGAAGGATTTCCCCATTTATTCCAACAGAGGCTTGTGGCCCCTTGGAGTCTTATTAGCACATTGTGATTCTTTGGATCAAGAGTATGGATTTTCAGTATTTAATTATTGTAGAATAGAATAAAATTACATTTCCTCCTCAAATATGTTTTCTTAAGAGTTGTGGGGCAACTTTTAGTTGCTACCAAAAGGCAGCAAGAATGAGGTAGTGAAACCAAGATTGCCTGGGACAAACACAGCAACTCTGAGAGAAAATATTACTGAGTTTAATAGCTAAAAAATACAAAACCAAAGATAAAACAGTGACAGGCTGCTCTAGATACAGTGTTTATAATGCCTTTATTCAGATTCACATGAACTGACTATTATAAAACAACTATTCTAACTGAGGGAAGCTCTGAGTTAAATTAGAGAAAAAAATGACTCTCAGACAAAAAATCTTACAGCTGAAGTGTTGTGCCATGGAAATGGAATTCTATATCTTGTAATGTAAATGTATCTGGACAAGACTATTATCTCTAAAATTACAAATCTGGCATCACATGTCTTTTAATGAGAAAATAAAAAACCCCTCCAGAACACAATATTAACGAATGTACAAATGACTTTCAGTGTTAGTTTATCAGTGCCATATAAACAAATTTGATGGAAAGCATTTCTGATGGGACAGATACAGGCATGTCTTTAATCTTCAATATAAATTGGAGAAGTCTGTCAAAACAGAAAGAAAAGTGTAAATATCATGTCCTGTTTTTTAATAACAAACCTCATTTTAATAATAATTGAGCCTGTGCCTGAAGATTAAAACAGAATTTGATGGGTGCTGGGGATTGTTTCTTTTGTTTCACTTTATGAACTGAAGGCAACCTGAAGAAAGAAAAAGTCTGGACTGAAATTGCAACACAGAATGCCTTTTTGATCTGTCTTGCTGCAGGGGTTTTTCAAGAACAGGATGAAAAGATGTCAAAGGTTAGTAATGAGCCATCTCAAGCAGTCCTTGACTTTCAGATCCAGGCCACCATTATCTCAATATTCCCACCTTCCTGTGTTGGTTTGACTATGAGCCAGTTTTATTCATTTCTTCCCCCGTGCTCTTTGATTTTATTCTGGTGTTTGATGCTTCAGTTAAAAAAGGGCCTCCATATAAAACCTGTCTTAGGACTGGAGCACATTCACAGAGGGGTGTGAAGGAGCATTTTGAGAGGAGAGATTTTTTTCCAGTATATTTTCTCCATAAAGAAAAGAGGCAAAATTCCTGAGTAATAAGACCAGATAAATTATATAGCCTTTCTGAAGTGATTTTGTACAAGAGGAAATCATAGGTTTCCACAGAGATGGAGAAAAAGTAATGTATCACCAGAGAGCAACTGGCGTCGAGTCCTTGATTTCAATAGAGCAAAAATGATCAATTGAGGACGAGGCCGAAACTCTCCCAAAGTCCTGAAAATGAGCTGAGACAGTGAGCCTTGGTAGAACGTGTCCATCCCAGTTACCAGAAGGGTGTTTTATTGTTGAACTCAGCCAAGACATCCACTCCCATTTCACTGACCCCTCCATGGTGTGAAACGAACCCAGCACCTCACAAGTTGTTCTCTGCACGGTGCCAGAGGCACAATTCCCTCACATGGGTCAGATGCAACAGCTCCATTAAATTTTCTGGTGGGCTCAGCAGCTGCAGAGAGGAACAGGTTTTCAGGATATAAAATAAGTGGCTTGACACTCAAATTGAGATTTTGCCTGTGCTAAAAGTTTTACAAGCCTTGCAACCCTTGTGGATTTATAAATTTGCAATCGTGGCTACAGGAAATTTTTTTTTTTTCCAAGTTTTGCAGCATGTAGGAATAGGATTCTATTTAGCTATAAATGGTCCAAATGAATGCATCTCCATTTGAATATTTCAGCCTTATTTTGCTATATGGAGAATATAAATACACCTTTCTCAGTGGGGAGAAATCAGTGCTTATAACGCATGAATCATCTCAGCTTGAAGCAGAAAATGATGAGGAAAATCACATTCTAAAAATATTTGTTTCTCTTCATTCATTATAGAGGAAGTCTACAGGAA
>WEKY01005164.1:0-21045 GCA_013390045.1 Picathartes gymnocephalus
TGAGCATAACACAGCAAAGCACTAGGCAATTCCAGTTTTGGAGAGAACTGTCCCAGGTTGGCATCAGCACCGTTCCAGGCACATGCTGAGCTGTGATGAAGTCTTAAACATAGCATTTATGTTGTGTTAATAAGGGGCAAAATAAAAAAAAAAAAGAAGTTTATTTCCCCTCCACAAAAATCAAACAAACAAAAAACACCTTAAACAAAGAACCAAACACAAAAAGAGATGAGCAGACTTTATCTCCTTTCTTCACTCTTCTCTATAAAAATCAAATTTTATAAACACTCCCTGGAAGGAGATACTACACATGAAAAATTACAGTGGCACCCTCAGCAGGAGGAGTGGAAATCACTCAACCTGGCAGGGAACACAGCTGTTCCTTGCTGTCCAGTCACCATCCAGTCACCATCCTGGACTGGCCTCACCACAGATATTTAGGGGTTAAAAATAACCTTGCAAAATGAAGTGCTCCTCCTGCAATACACAAAACATGGCTAGAGTAACACCTGGGACAAGGATGCTTCCAGGAGAGTCTCACCACTAGCAAAAACAGTGCAAAGAAGCACATGAATAAAAACAAATAAGAGGTCAAAACACATCACAAGAGATGTTCCACCCAGGTTCATCCATCAGTCAAAGTATCAGTATCTGTCATCATAAACAGTTGTTTGATTCACCTGTTCACTTTGAAAATGCATTGGTTTTACATTTGAAGCCTTTGGTGCTACAGCCATGGGAATCCCACACAAGGGCTGTTCATGCCAAGGCTGGGGAAGGGCTCAGCCCACCAGTGTCTGAGAAAGGGCACTCACACCACCCTATGCACCTCAGGGAAACTCCCTGTACCACCAACTTGCCCAGAAACAGGTGTTTACCAAGTAATTCACCTTGGTCACTGAAACCTGCCCTCTAGCATAATGTAATTCAAAGAGATGGCTTCCCCAGAAGGGGACAGTCCTGCAGGAGACAGTGGTGCCCCAGATGGGTACTGCACCGGTAGCTCAGCACGACACAGCCCACAGCACAGGCTGCTGAAAGGACTCCTGGTTCTGAGAGACACTTAGTTCTAGAACTCCTAAAATACCACATGTCCCTCTGGTCTGTTTTAAACTCCTCCAAGAAACCTGAAAAAAAACCAGTGATTGCCTCATTATTTACAAAAAGTAAACAGGATCTCTTGTGTCCCTTTCTGTGGCTCATAAGGCTCACCAGCAGCCTATTCAAATGCCTCTCTGGAATTGTACCTGTGGACACACAGCAGAGGATGGAGCCAGCCTGCTCCAGCAGGCATTCTGCCAGTCTGCTTTACAATGGTGACTGATACAAACCTGGCAGCAGCACACCCCTCTATAAATACTGCACTGTGCAGACATCCCTGTGCAGCACACAAAATCACAGTGCTGCCCTCACAGGAGAGGTCTGCATCCTGCTGTGGCTTTCCTTCAGATGGTTCTTTCTGCTGTCCCAAAATGGTCATTGCCTCCTCATCCTTTTCTGAGTATCACTGCCATAAATGCTCTGTTCCTGTATTTCGGTGTTCCTGTTCCACATCAGCTAAACTCAGTCCCCCAAACATCTACAGCAACAATCACTGATTTCTCAGTGACTCTCACCTTGGTCTATCCTATCACAGTTGGCATATCTAAAGTCAAAGCTCTCAATATTCAAGGGCATTTTTATTGTCACAGCCATACACACCACAGTGAGCATCCAGACTGTGCAGCAACACAGTCCTCCCACTATACAGAGCTCCACAAGGCTGTAGTAGCTCCAGTTACAGAAACATCAGTTTGGGGTGCAATTTCTCCCCATACAAAATTGCTCTCAAGATTCACACCCAAAAGTCACAGCAGCCACAGTTTTCTGTTTTCTTCAACGAGATCTCATTATGCTCCATTTGCTAAGATTGCTCAGAAAGGTGTAGGATTGTGCTCTGATCAGACCTCAGAGCTTTAAACTAGGTTGTTGATAGACCAGCACATACAAGTGAAAGACACAAGCAAGGAAGTCACGCACCTTGTCTTGATACAACTGATCCTGCACCAGCAGTGAGCAGCCAAGAAAGCAGTGAGAGGTTAAGCGTCATTACCTCCATTCATATTATTTATGCCCATGAAAAGTTGGTCTTTACTGATATATTCTTTAACATGCTCGTTCTGTTTCACTTCAAGCACTTAACCACATCTGGGTGAGGACATGTTCCCACTTCCCAAGCGAGCCAGCTGCACCCTGCACTCGCTCAAACACCAACGATAAAAGCCTGCTCAAGAACATGCATCTGTTTCACGCATGGCTCATACGGCTAATTTAAACAGTTTCCATATGTTGCCAGAGAGCTGTGACCAAATGCCACTTGCAAATAAATGGGAAGATTGTCTGGCTTCCACAGAGAAAAGCTTCATCTTGGAGCAACAGCTCCTTTGTTCCCAAGTCTACATGGGCTTCCCCAGCCTCTTCCACCAGTCAGATGTTGCTGACTGGTCCAAACTGCCTTCTCCTGGGATCATCCCACTGCAGCAACACACTTTACAGATCACAGTGGGTAGACTTTGGAAAAGACCTGTGATGAACACCACAACATGTGGAAATCATAGAATCATAGAAGGGTTTGGGTTGGAAAGAACCTTTAAAGGTCTAGTTCTAAGCACCTGCAATGAACAGGGACACTTTCAACTAGATCTGGTTGCTCAGAGCCCCATCCAACCTAACGTCGAGTGCTTTCAGGGATGGAGCATCTGCCACCTCTCTGGGCAACCTGTTCCAGTGTTTCATTACCCTCTGTCAGGGTAACCACCTCCTGCTCCTTGTTCCAGAAAAAGTTACTTACTCAAAGAACAGCCATGTTTTTTGCTCAGTCCTTATCCAGACATTTCCATCGGGCACCAGGCTGTAACTGCTCAAAGCATAAATTAAGTTCTGTGGCTCCATATAAGCAATAATTTCATGTTTCCACCATGTTGCTGTGACACCAGAAGCTAACATTTCACTTCTAATGTATGCACAGTGGCTTTCTTCTCTATTCCAGCCTGCCAAGAGGTCCCTTGCCATATTACAGCTGGACCACATCCAAACTAATGGTCTGTAGATGTGGACATGGGAGGACTGTCAGTAAGGCCTTCACCCAGGGTTACTGCTCTCAAAGAGGTAGATCCAGTCAGGGAAGCATACAACAAATATCTCAATTTGGAAATCGAGACGAAGCTATTAGAAGGATTTAAAAAATCAAAGGGGAAAGTAAACGGATGCCACTGTTTTCCTTTTCAACAATGGCATGTTGTAGTTGCACCCCAGGGCAGTGCAGGGCAGAGCCTGTGCCTACTGGAACTGGCCTTGCACAGTAAAATCCACATCGTCTCCTCAGACAGAGCTTGCTGGAGCAGGCACCAAACAAGTGCCACAAAGAGCCATCCAAAGGATATGTTTCTCAGCCTATCCTGAAGAAGTGATTATTTTATGGTTACAGAATCCAGGATAGAGCTGGGATGTCCCAGATCTTCACCATTAGACAGACCATCCACTGCTGACCAGCACCAAGATGCTGGAGTTCCCCTCCCTTTCTTGAGGAGGGAGGGTGTCTACTCCTTCACCAGGCAGAAAGGGCAGTCAGACCAAGTGGCATTTGAGAGCCTCCAGCTCCATGCTGTCTTGCCCAGGGGGCTGTCTCCCATTGCCCAGAGCAAGGGGATCCACACTCACCAAAGCTATCCTACATCTAGAGGCCACTTTGCAGCATCTCCTGCCTCTTTGGGGAAGTTGTTGGGGACCACAGGCACAGTTAATGGAAAATATCCCTCAAATCTGATACTGGGTGAAGCACATGAAAAATTACTCAAGCAATTGATTCACATGGTTTCTGTCATTCAGAAATTCCTGTGCATAAAGGGGAGACATGGGATTTGCACATAAGCGACTCAGACAGCTGCAGATTTCCATAGGCACTAAATATCTGCAGGCAGAAGCCACTCCTCGTGTAATCCCATTAAACAGCTGGAATGAATGGAAATGCTGTGCAATTCAACATACTAACAGCAGCCACCTCTGCTTCCTCCACCATTAGTGCAGGGTCCTCTCCAGTTCAGACTCTTCCCATGGGTCCAAATTACAGCAGTTATTTCATGCCCTAAACTCTGCAGGAAGCGTGGAGCACATGTGAGGCTACGGTAATGGAAGACTGGTGTCACAAAGTGCTAGGAACATATCCAGGCTCTCCACCACAGTCTTCTTCACTTTTGTGGATATCACTGCAGAACATACAAGCCTTCTCATGAACAGAAATCAGTACACTGGAGACTGGGAATAGAATTAAAATCAACACACCGCCATCTCCAAAGGCAAGATGGTGGAACTCATACAAAATATAATCACTAGTAGATTGCAGGTCCAGGCCAGAATCAAAGGCTCTGGAATCAGGAGGACCTTGGGTGGAAGCTGTTTGCCATTTAAAGGCCCTTCATGGCATCTAGCACTGTATCACTCTACAGCAGATGTGAAGAGCCAGCATAAAAATACAGTGTTCAGCAATTTGAAGGAGGCATCATTAATCCTTCACCTCCCAGGGAAGGCCAGAGACACCAGTCTGAGCTCTGCTCCTTCCAGATGGATCCAGGAGAAGATGCTATTCAACAAGGCTTATGCTTCATGCATATGGAAATACCATCTACCTTTCACACCTCCATTAACTGCTAACTCATCCTTAGTGCTTTCCAGTTATATTTAATTGTCAATACATGAAATCTACAACTTCATGGAAACTGGAGGGTCTCTCAGGGAAGGTTAGCTACAGCCATGACTCTCCAGACAAGCAAGCAGGATGAGATAAGCACATGCACAAAAGACATACCATCAACTGTAGACGGTATGCAGCGTGCAGAATTGTTCTCTTACTCTCTCAGAGGCAGCCACGTTTATGTCTTTACATCCCATCTTCCTTTCCAATCACTTGTTCCTATGGCCTTTCCTGTGCTACCACAAGCATTCAGAGGACTGGAAAGCAAAAAAACATTTGGTTCTGAGTAAAACCCAGATCAGACCCTCTTTGTGCTCAGTTCCCACAGCTCACTGATACTGGGAGAAGAAGGATGAGAGGGAAGACCATCTTCCTCAGCAGCAGTCCAGCTTTAAATCAGAATAAAGTAGCCATGACTGCAGCATCACTGGACATTGCTGGGTCAGAGAGCAGTTGTTGTACCCGTAGGCAGTGGGTGGACTTCTGCCTCAGTATGCCCATCCCTCCATTTCCAGCTCTGTCGTGAATACAAAGCATCAGAGATACTCATCCCAGGCCTTCACAAACATTCATACACTTACATTATAAATATTCAACTATGTAAATATATGAATTATAAATATATATGTAGATATATAAATTGTTTATGCTGGCCATCTTCCTCTGAAACACCTCAGCTGCACCCTGTGCATTAGCCTAGTCTGTGTCAAAGTTCTGCTCCCCACTTTGTGACAGCAGGTACTTGGCACTTTTGCAAGTGATCCATACGCTCCTATGCCAAACGCCCAGTAAAGCACAAGGCTAGCAAGGATCTTTTCTCGTCCTTGCTCTGTGTGTACCTCCCTGGCTCTGCAAGAGAAGAGAAAGGATCTCTGTCCAAATCAGTGCCCCCTGCCCCACTGCTGGATTTATTCCTGAAGCAGTGTCATGCAGTCTCATGATTACCAACTATCACAGCACATAAGCAGGGTAGGGTCAGAAGCATAAAAGCAAACTTCAATTTTGACATTTCTCAGCTTTAATAAAATATCATTACACAGAGAAGTTCTTCCCCTGACAAGCTTTTTGTGCCCTCTGGATAGCAAAGTCTTGTGTCAGGAGTGTGCCTGTCTTTGAAGTGGGAGATTGCAGTTTGACAAAAGCAGGGAGCAAAGGTGAGAGAGACCAGAGCTGCTCTGAGGCAGTAGTCAGGATTTAGCAGTGCCAATACGGTCTCTGTGTTAGCCTTGCTCTCAGACAACGAAGCCCTTTTTGGGCTCAGGCTCTAAAAACACTTCACAGCCACAGGCAGACTAGTCAGGGAAAATTCCAACCCCAAAAAATGCAAAATAGAATCTAATTCTTTCCCACAGCATTAAGCCAGGCCTTATCATGAGCAATCCTGAGCATCAGAAGCAGGCAGGATCACCAGCCCTGCTGGAAAAAAAAGGAAGGCACCAAAATAGAAAGTGGCTCATTTACTGTAGGACACTTGTCCCGGCTTAGAAAGAATAAGTGGTGCTCAGGTGTTTGCTCCAGTGGCTGCTGGTTTCCAATCCCTCCTGCTCCTCCAGAAGATTCCATGGACAGCGGAATAGCTCAGCAGGAGAGCCTGACGGAGTAGTAGCAAACCCCTTTCTCTCTCACCATTAGCACAAAGGATGAGGAAGATTTGCCTCTGGCTCATCCTCTCAGAGCCAGCACTGGATCAGTGGAAAGCAAAATGCAGGCACTTTCCAGAAGGGCTGCCCCCATCAAAAAACATGCCCATCTATTCAGCTATTGCAACAACCTAGCAGCAGCAGGTCTGTTCCTCTCCTGTCAGTCATCCCTCTGCAGCCACATCAACACCCATCAAATGCCAGTGTTCCCCTGCTTGGTACACACCTTGCACAAGATTAAAAACCACCATAAGGCAGCACGGCCTAACACGGAGGTTTTCAAGCTGTGCTCTTCTGATTGCCCTCCAGATTTTGCACAGACCTGCAGTATGGTAGGGAGCAAATCTTTATCCACTCCTCACATACCCAAGTGCAAGAAAGGACAGAGCTCCCTCACCATCAGACACTGAAGAGCTGAAAGCAGGCAAATCCACTGGTGAGAAGGGGTATTACCATAGTCTAGCAGTCTGAGGATGTTGAGAAAAGTAATATTCAAGGTAGCTCAGAAAACATAATTCAGTTTCCAATGTTTCCTCAAACAAAGCAACCAACGTGCTGGTTAGGCAGGATAAGCTCACAGTGTTCTTTAACATCTGAAGTGTCCCTGCTGCGGGACATGGCACAATTGTCACACAGTAACTGGGTGTCACTCGATGGGGAACCATTATTCCCATGGCTGGTGATGGCTTCACATGCCTGGCTTTGTTTCCTTACCAGGTCTGACTGCACAAGAAAGGTTACAAGTGTGGTACAGTGGCTCAGACAGCAAGGGAAAGGGGAAACACATCAGTGTATTTCTCTGGGCTTGTTGCTAACACACCCTTTTACACCCACACACCTGATGCTGAGAATCTGTTGTGACTCGTGAAACCTCATCTGCTCCACTAGTCCTATTATAGAGGACAAGCAGCCATTGGGAAAGTTTGGGGAAGAAAACTGAAGGAACTTCACAAATCTGAAACAATAAATAAACCCCAAAATACTCCCCTGAAGAGGGAAACCAATGCACTACAGTAAATACACATTTCTGCCATCAGCAGGGAATATTGAGTATGAGCTACCCAAAGGACTTGCACTGCCACCTTCATGCTTTCCAGGTGCCAACAGAATGAGGACAAGTTGTGAGCTTTCACAATCTAAGAAGTGCCCCTATCCGTTGCTCTTCAAAACTGCTCTTCCTGGCACTTCTCCGAGGTCCTAAGTAGAATCCTAAACCAGCTGAAAGCCAGTTATAAGCTTGTATCATCTGCTGCAGAGAAGCACTAAGCAGTTCCCACAAGGTGTGGAACATGGCTGCCTTCTACTGCCCTCAGTGTTTCCACTCCTTTTCCACAGCTAGTGTGAACTCAGACTTCTTAAAGAAAGGAATTTTCCTTCAACAGCAAAGGATGAGCATTTTCTGCTATTAAAAACAGCTGAGTTCCTCTGAATCTCCCCAAGACAAGAGCCAACACGTGGGAATCTTTGGTGTAAAAGGAAACAAGAAAGGAAAGAGGCAGGCAACACTAATTAAACCTCTGAGACACCAGATGCTCTGACTGCTTCTCAGGTGAGTAAGAAAAAAGCACAGGGATGCTGCAGTTAAGCTCTGGCACTTCTTATTCCAGCAGGCTATGGATGCTAAAAGCTTCCAGAGGACAGGGGACTGTGGAGTCTACAGCAGTCAGGGAGACTTTCTGGATATACCACTTTGTCTTACCCTGCTTTTCTACACCTCCTTTGGCATCTACTGCTGCTCCAGAGAAAACAGGTCACAGAGTTTGTTTTGAGGCAGATCAGTCATTCTTACGTATTAACAGTACATTTCTAAGGGATCATTTTAGCTTTAGCAAAGCTCCAAATATAACAGAACAGATTTATAAAAGGCCTTTAGAAAGTATTTTCCAAGTACTTATCTATGCCTTTTGGCTCCCAACTAACTTTAAAATTCTGGTCTAAATTGTCTTTGGTGAAAAAGGATAGTTTTTATAGAGGGTCTGTGACAAAATGGCAGGACGCAATCACCTCTCTGGGATGATACTTCTCTTAGACAGAAGTCGCAGTAAAACACGCAGAATGTTGGACAATGAAAGGGCAAATTTTGTAAGCAGGAAAAAGATAACATGGTTATGAGCTGGGAAACTACTGAAGATGCAGAGCCACAGACCAGTCTTCATGGTTGGAAAACCCCACTTCCCACCGCTTACAGTTTTATTCTAGCCCAGCTCAGAGAGCACCAACAGGCTGAATAATTTCTGCTAGCCTCAGAGTACCACAAATGGTTTCAAGAGTGGAAAGGTGTTCAGGGCAAAGACCTTGCTTTGAGGGTCCAAATTTCAGGCAGCAAAAGAGGGAAAGGAAAAATGCAAGGCTGAAATCAGCTCAGACACATTCAGCTGGGCCAAAGCCTGCAGCAGTGGGATTTATCCAGAGCTTAAAGCATTTTTCTGGGACTCTTTGTCACAGTAGTGTAGGTACAAACAAACGGTAGCTGGGACAAAGGGAGGCAACACACATTTTATTAGTAAAAAGTTAATCGGCTTAAAGTGTGCAACTAAATAAGCAAAGCTTACATTAAAGTGACCCACCAAGAAAAGATGCCATGGAAATAAAGTTATAGGAAATACAATATAGTCTCTATGTTCTTTTGTAATCCAGCACGATAAATATTCATGATTCAGGGTTAATGGAGTATGCAGCTCTCAGCCACCACAATAGTTTTTTGTTTATTCTCAACACCATGAACTTTGGAACCATGAACCTGAATTTCAGGACTCTGTATTCACACATGTTAGCAAAATTCAGGGCAAGGCAGGGGGATGGAGACAAGACCAGGACCTTGGCTTGTGACAACGTAACAGAGTTTGCTGCAGTTTTTGACAATGAGTAACAAGAGCCCCAGGATGAACAGAACTTCTGGTGTATCTGTCACCATCTCTGCCTCCACCCCAGCAGAAGGGGGAGAGAAGAGGCACAACCCCATCATCCCTCATTTCCAGTCCATTCAGGACATGGCTCATTCCAGAGTGTCCCTCTTCAGAAGACAATGGCATGCTCAGACCAGCCCTTGAGGAAGCAGAAGCTGCTGGCATCACATAGCAGCACCACAGAGCGGAGCAGAGGTCCACTCCTCACACAGGAAGGAAGACCTGCATGCCCCTGAACACAATCCTTTGAGCCTTCACATCAACTGAAAGGACACTTTTGCATTCTGAAAACAGTCCTGGAGGAAGAGGTCACCAAGCTCCAGTCCTGCATTCACCAGACAGAACACACCACTCCAAAGCGTGTTTTAAAGAGCCCCAAGCCTCCCCAGCCAGGCCCACATCCAGTTGTTCCTTTGATAGTGCCACCCTCTGCTGACAGCAACATTACCAGCCTTCCCTGTTCTGCTATGAGACCTTCCAACCTCTCTACTCCAACTTGCATTAACATGTACAGATTACAATGCCCCTTTCAAGCTATGTTAGGAGCCTTTGGGGTTAATGAAGGACACGTAGAAGCTTTGAAAAAAAAAAACAACAACAAAAACAAAAACCAACCACCACAGACTCAAAGTTCAAAGCCTTGAAAGCAGTAAGAGGAAAACAACTTTAAATGTTTGATCAAAGGCATTTTAAGACATTTTAATTTGTTGGGTTTTTTCCTCACAACCGCTTACATCTGAAAGCAAAGACTGTGATCCAGTAAGGTCTTCAGCAGATTTCTAGTGTATTCAACCAAAGTATACACCCCCTTTCCCTATAAAAACTTCCAACTACCTTCTTCCTCTTTTCCCCACATAACGTAGTGAACCATGAAAGCAAGGCTCCCAACAGCCTGGCAGCAGAGAGTCAGGCCCTGTTGTGCTGAGAGCTGGGAGCACAGCTCTCCGTCCACTCTGCACCACTACAGATCAGCCAGCTCGGTCTGCAAGCAGAACCCGCAGCCCTTCACTGACCCCTCAGGTTTAACTGCCTGTTTTAGGGAAAGCACAGCCTAAGATTCGTAAATAAACAGGATCGACTCTTCGTGCACCTTTCTTTAGGACAACGTGGATGACAATCCTTGCCACAGAGAGCTCTGTTCCTGTTTGGGCAAAGCTGATCATTGTGATCGGATGAACATGAGCAGCACTAGGACAGGCAGTGCAAAGACCAGCTGTGGCTTCAGAATACACCATCCTGTATCAATGCAAAACGCTATGAGAAACAACAATACTCCCTTAGATTTTAGGCCTTTGATGCTTCAATTGCAATAGTTCGACAAAGGACCAGCATAGAACATTTATACATAAAGAAGAGGAATTTAGCAAGAACCATGGAAGTTGAGAAATTAACACAAAAGATGAAAGTGTACTTTTGGAAAGAAAACTATTTCTCCAGCTATTGAAACATCTACCTTGAATCACAGAAAGGCTCTGTCTAAAAATCAAGTACATCAGAAAACAGCAACAACAGCCTTCTCAACACCAAGGTGTCTTGCTGAGACTGCATGTATTTAGCACTGTAGTATTTGTAATGTTTTATCTTTGCAATATCTGCAATGGCACAGAGATGGCTGTCCAGAGGAAGAAATACACAAATGTGCACAGTAGGAGGGGACCTGGTTGGGAAGCAAACACTTTCCCCATTCCCTGTGAGGAATTTTTCACTAAATGAAACCTTTCTGAAACAGGGGACACCCCCAAGTCCTCCCACTCAGATCCAAAGGAGATCCCTCTTCCCTCCAGACTTGCCACAATCTATCTCTGTAATAACAAGCCTCTCGGACAAGCCAAAACCTGGCAGCTCCTTCCATTTCACCACAAAAGCACCAGGATCCAGCCACTGCCACGACCCAGGAGGACAGAAAGAGCAGGCTCACGTGATGGTTTGAGGTCTCCATTTCATGCATGCTTGCAAACCCCATGGCAAAAGCGTCACACCTCTGCCAAGAGATGAAGGATTGTACAAAGGGCAAAGAGAGGAAAAGATGCTCTTTTCAGCATCAAAACAAAAGAGGGCAGCCAGGAGGTTTTACTCCTCATGTCAACATCCTATTACCAACCAGCAGTTTGCCTTGACAACAAAGCTTTCCAAGAAAAGGCAGAGACATGGGCACTTGAGCGATGGCCTTAGGAGATCCCAGCACTTTGCCCAGGAAACAGCAAAAAAACCCCAAACCAGCATATCACGTATCACCTTCCTACTGAAGCATGACAAAGAGGAGAATATATGGCAAAAGAGGCCAACGAGGGGAAAAACAGAAATCAATAGGATCTAACAGAGCGTGACGGAAAATCACTTCCCTCATAAAAAGAGGTTACTTACCAGGTTAATGAATCTTTTCTGTTCTGTACTTAGACACCCAGGAAATGGAAGGGGTCACAGGAGCAGTGTGGGAGGGAATGAAATCCCTAGAACATGCTTTCAAGAACAATCAAAGGTTAGGGATTGAATCCAAACAGCAGTCAACTGCACAACACATCAGCAGCTTGGTACAGGCGCCAGCTGCAGCTCAGAGCATCGCCGAGCAAAACACTCTTCCAACATCAACAGCACAGCAAAAAACACACTCCTCTTCCAGGGCAAAACCAGCCTGACAGGCCACCCCTGCCCCCTCAAAGGGCCAGCCCCAAGAGCCACAGCATCTCTGCTTGCTTGAGTCAGCACCACCAGCACGGTCAAAGCAAAATGGTCTATGGGTCTGTGATGTGAGTAGCTGCAATAGAACCATGAAAAACAGACTGCACCAGAAATCATACTGTGCAAGTAACACAGACAGCTCTTGGCCCAGTGGCCAAGACTTCTCAAAACTCACTTTTATATAAAGTTCTGTTCTTTACCTTTGTTGGAAATGCACAGGTGAAAAAAACCAACAAAGAAGCATCTGGGCAATGGCAGGGTACAAGATCTGGTGATCACAGAAGGCTGAATTAGACCTCTGGAGTATCAAACACATCCGAAGCCAGATGCATTCTGCAGCCCTACTGGCAGGCCCCACAAATAAAGCACAGACCCTTGCTGCTTCATCTTACCCTGCCCACATCGAGTTTGAGCTACTGACAATAAGCAACCCAAGGAATAGATCTGCTTAGGTCCAAGGTACTCAGGGAGGGAAATGCAGGTGCAAGAGTTCCATCCTTTTTTCAAGGTGACTGAACTTGTAGGTCACTGTATTGGGTTCCCTCACTGCCTGCAAGAATTATTTACCAGTGGATGTTTCTCAGTCTGGGCTGTCTTGACTCCAATACAGCTCCAACACCCCTGCCATGCAGCTGTACAAGCTTCTCCTGCAGCAGCTGCCTTGTTTACTATCGACTATCCAGCAGCAGCTGTGGGTCTCTATTTGTACCACTCAAACTGGAGGCTTGAGAAACCAGGATTTACCAGTTGTTGGGATTTCCTGGGAGCTTCCTTCTCAACACGCAGATAGAGATTTCTCCCTGTCGCAAGCTGGGCTGACACAAACTGGCCAAGAAGGGGCAATCAGACATTGAGAGTTCTTTAATCAAGGGCTTCCTTGCACATTTAAGCAGTTTCTATTGACAGGGAACCTTCCTGTTCAGGAAGTGCTAGAATGGGAACATCGAAGTACGCTAGGAGATCAGCATTTCTGGAAGCTCAGCTGCAACAAAGGAGAAAAAAAACCAAAAAAAACCCAACAAAAACCAAACAAACCCAGAAGACTTAGCAGCTCAATCAAAACAACAGCCAGTTTCTGCTTAGTCATCTATCTCTTCTGAGTACTGAAATCACATTTCAGCACTAGTTGAAAGTGGTTTTGTTGCAGTTTAATACCTGCAATACTTGTGATCCAGGACAACAGAGTCATTCAGAGTCAGAGCTGCCTCCTTTCTGACAAGCCTGCCCATCTCCAAATCCGCACAGACTGCCTTGTCAGGTCAGTGTCCCCCCAGTCCCAACACCACCTCCTCAGCACAGACAGCCCTGCACTCTGAGTCACAGAAGCCAGCCCTACACTTCCCTCCTGTTTCTCAAAGGGAAGGCGGGCTGGGAGGAGCAGCCCATTTATTACAGCAAACAGCCTGTGGCACAGAAGTGGCTGATCAAGTGCAGCACAGCAGGTGGATCCACAACAGGGCTGCTCCTGGGCAAGCAAGGACAGAAGAACCTACTGACCTCTGGGAGTTACTGCTGGGATGGGAGAGGAGATGTGGTACCCCACAGCCTGGGGGAGAAGGCATCGCAGAACACCTGAGGCAGGAATCAGAGAAGGATCTGAGCAATTCTCCAGGCAGGGTCTGGAGAGGGCTTCAGCAAAAAGGAGACGGGGGAACATCTGAAATGAATCTGTAGGAAACATAGAGGGAAGCAGGCAGAGAGCACAAAGGTCTCTGCACCAAAGGCCAGGGGAAAAAAGAAGGAAATTAAAAGTATCAGGGAAAGCACGTGAGAATATATCAGTGTATCAGGCTCATGGCACTGTCAATCTCCCAAAGACTAATGTGTGAGCCTAAGCAGGTTGCAGGGGGTATCTGCAGCCACACAGCTCTTCCCCAGACTGGGCCAGAGGCCACTCACCTGGGAGACACCCACAAGCAGTTTTAGCAGCAAGAAAGAGGTGGGCTGCCAGTAAATGCGGCAACTTCTGATGTTAACCATCAGCAAGGGCAGGCACACTACACAGGTTAGAGCAGGAAGAGAATAAAATCTCCAAGCACAACTGCAAAGGTATAATGTAATTACACAAATGCAAAGTGCCTCCAACCAAAATCCTCAGCCTTGTGGACTTTTAGATCCTGGAAGACTTACAGCACAGTTTCTAAATGCCTTTTTCTGGGACTCTGTGACTTGTTAATCTTATACTACAGAACAGCTGAAGAACAAGCAGCACTCCTTGATCCTACCTGTGCAGGCTATAGTCAAGGGCAGACACCTGTGAGCTGCACCCAGACTTGGAAGTTCAATAAAAGCTCTGGAGAAGTATCCATGACAACTGCAAGCACCTCTTCCCCACCCTACCAGGCTTTTTTAAGGGGGGGGGGAAAAAAGTCCCTGTCCTAAATTTGCCCATCTTCTGTCCTGCCCACTGCTAAATCCCAAGGTGTAGGTATAGCACAGAGGGTTACATCTCCTATAGGCCAAGCAGATCCACCACACCCCAAGAAGTGTCAAAGGTCAGGCATGATTTAGTCAGATCCCAGGAAGACAGGTAAGCACTGGAAGGACTTCAGACCCAGATCTCAAGTTGCGGTGATCATAAGGTTTTGCTCTCCAATTCCCCAGGCCATTGACTTCCCTACTCAGGAATCTCAGGTGCAATAAAAGGGTTGGTGATTATTATTTCTTTAAGCCAGAGCCATTAGCTTGTGCTCAGCTAGGATTACAATCAAAGTCACCTTAAACCTTCCCTTTGAGGAGGAAACCTGCTGCAGCTCTACCTCACTGCAAAACACCTCCCCACTGGCAAACAGCTGTATCACTGAAGAGTGACTCCAGTAGTTTTCACCCACCTGTTTTCCGTTCTGTAACTGCTGTCATCTCCCCAAAGCAGGTAAATTAAAGACTGAACAGTCTGGTCTCTCATTCTTTCCCAGACCACCCAAAAAGAGTCAATTTCCTCCTTGAGTATTTAACCCTTTCTGCAATGTACCAGGGAAAAAATGCAAAGGGAATGATTGCCAGTGAGAGCTCTCTCGAGACTTCCTCTATAAAAGTTCCCATCAGCTCAGCACTGACAATTCCACAGACTGGGTCATGTCCCAGACTCTTCACTCAAAGCACTCCTATAAGCATTGGTGGCAAACGAAGGAAGCTCCCTTTTCTGGAAGGCCATATACCCTCTAAAGGCAGGAGAGCAGGACTCAGCTCCCAGCACTGCCACCACCACAGTGACTGCACTTGGGTAAGCCTATGGCCCCCACTCTCTTCTACAACTCAAACCCCACACCAGAGGACTGGTACCTTCACCACAGCTGCACTGCCACTTCCCATACAAGCCCAGAGGCTTCAAAGCTGTATAGAAAATCTGTGAGATGCAAATGAGATTTCTTCACAGGATTCCGTGATTCCCAAGCAAAGGGCAGATTGGCACAAACTCTGCCAGTGCTCCCACCATTGCCAAACTAAACAGGACCACTTGCAAGATTTCAGGAAAGCCCTTGTCAAGAAGTGAGTGGGTTGGATCCACAGCACAGCCTGCAAGGAGCTTTCTCACTGGCCTGATAACATGATGGATCCATGCTTCCACCAGGGAAAAGAGTGTCTGCATCCCACTCCAAACCCAAGCAACATTCAAATGGCCCAGACTTTATGGGTGCTCTCTCCCCTTTCTCATTTGATTACCCCCTCGAGGCTTTCAGTTCCTAACAGCAAATTCCTCATCTGCCCACAGAAATGTCTGCACCTGACTTCAGATGTTTGCACCACAACCCAAATAAAATGTGCAGTCTCTAGAACAAAAGGCACTGTGCCTATACAGGAAGAGCTGTGAGGAACAGAACAACAATGAAGCACAATTTAGAGCTCTCAGGACAGCACTGGGTGTGAGAACTCTTAATGCATGGGGCATTTAGAAGTTGGTAGATCAAATCAGCAGGTGAAGCAGTAACAAAGATGCACAGCAATATCCTGTGACGGACAAGCAGCACCCACACTTGAAGGAGGTTTCGCTTGTAGGAAAAGGTGATCTATCATTGCCAAACTGCTTCTCTAATAACTTTTCTAGTGATAAAGAAACAGGAGATATGGAATTGCTGCTCTGTTGATGCCCCTTCACAGCTCTTGCCTCATTTCTTCCCCTTTTGAGCTCATATCCTGAGAACTCCACAAAATCCATGGGCACTAATTCACTTTCCAGGCACTGTCTCCCTGCCAGAGCCCTGCTCTGTTCTGCAGCCTCCCCAGGCCAGGCTCTGCCTGCTCAGAGCACTGCAAGCAACAGCCCAGAGCAAAAGCCACGGAGAGATCAAAGTCTCACGGAAAGAAGCTGAGCTTGAGTGCAAGGCTCATTTGGACCTACAGGCAACTCCTCCTTGGTCCAGCTCCCCTCAGCAACACAAACCCTCCTGAAGGACTCTTGAGATACCCGGAGGCAGCAGGAGCCCATGTTCCCTTTGGCCTGTGCCTCAGGAGCAGGGCAGGCAGCTCTGCCAATCTCCTCATGCAAACACCTGCAGAAAAACACTGCATTTGGCCTGGGACATGTAGGTTGGCCCATGTCCAGACTTGGTCAGCCTGTAGTCAGGACACGTCACACCAGGATGAACTGCCCAGAGCAGAGAGAAACAGGACTCCAAGGCCGAACACCCTCAATGGACCTCTCCCTGGAAGATGAGCTATTGCACTGTACCTCCAGCTCACAAAAGGCAGGAAGTACCATGATAGGTGCCAAAGTACCCAGGAATCAAGACGGTGAAACCATACTGCAGCTTTTTCTCCTCACCTGGCAAGCGGAAGAGAGCCTCATAGCAGGTTTGAGCTGGAAGGAAGGGATCATCAAGCCTGTACAGATTCAGAGGACAAGTTATTCAGTGTCCAGCTCTTCCTCCTATTTACACCTCTCACCTCTCCTTGTTGACATAAGTTGGATGATATTATCCCCAGAGGTCACTTTGAACCTCAGAGATTCTGCTCTTCACCTCAAATTAAAGTTTGTACAAGCTTGTACCCAAATAACTACCAGAACAAATGACAGTCTATTTAATTCCTTTGGTTCCAGTTTGTCTGAGGAGTCTCAGAAGGACATTCTTGTTTTGTTTAGAAGGCATTCATGGTTCCTCCTGCTGCCTGCCTGTCACACAGCCTCACTCAGACCTGCACACTGGCCTGGCTGTCCTTAGCTGGATCCTCTGAGCGGCAGATCCATCGAAAGCACGTGTCAGGCTTATGACATTTTCCCATCTATTACAGAGCAGATCTGGGCAGGAACCTTTGTCCTATTCCCTTTGAAAAGCTCCAGTGATCTGCTCCAACACTCAGCAAAATCCACTCCACTGCCACCTTCCCTGGCAAGTCAACCTGACAGTGCAACCCTGCCTCAGCTGCCCCTGATCAGCCATTCAGGTAGGAAAGCAGCCACATTAGGAAAAGAAAATCCTGGATGGGTGGAGTTAAGAGCTTGAGCAGCAGTGGAGTTATGGCCCATCAGCTGAGCCCTAGTAACTGGGCATGTGTTGATACCAGCAGCTCAGTGGTTGCAGTGCTTTAGGAAGTTACTGCCCTGTGCTGTCCCTCCTGCCTTGCTGCAGGAGATTATTACATCCTCCACTAATGCAGCAGAGAGGAGTGTGTGCCAGGCTTTCCACTCCCAGTCTAGCAGAACACCATCGACATTCTGCACTCAACCTCAGGGCACGAACTGCAGGGGTGAGGAACTGCCAAGCTTGCACGTCGTAACCTGCCTGATTTAAATCCATCACAGCCTCTGGGCCACAGCCATTAGCCCACAGGAAATTCGAAAAAAATTTTTTAAAAAGCTAATAAAAAGAAATAAGTAAAGCACGATAGTTTTAACAGCTTTGGAAATCATGTAAGAGGAGCAGCAGCTTGTCTTCACAATGGGCTAAGAGCCTGCATACAATCTGCAGCCACAGGACCATGCACAGTAGCCTGTGCCTACAATGGCATCACCACAAGTCTCACAGACCACCTGTTTCCCCTTGCAAAACATACCAGACACCTGAGCATTTCACAGCAGGTCTGCAGCCATTGCCCTCTCCAGTCATGCTTCTTGACAGATCCCGACACTGTCCCACGAGTGGAGGAACTCGGGCCTGAGGAAGTTAAGAAGACTTGTCACTGCTATAGTTCATCAGGAACAGAGTGTGATAGACTTCCCATACAGGCATTAGACAACAGCCCAGACAGGCCCTCTTGGAGAGGCAACTCTAGTAATGGTGTCCTCACCTTGTTGCACTAATAGAAATAGATCACTTACTAAGCTCAGCTCAGCTAACTCTTTGAGATGGTGTCTGCAGCAGAGAACACCTGCCTAGCTCCACTAGGAAATGACGGTCTAGGACAGGAGGAGGAAGAAGGCAGGGTCTAACACAGGTCCTTGTGGTACAAGCCTTGTTTGGTTTGTCTTGGGGCTAAACTATTCAGTACACTGAGTGAGGTACATGGCATGTAAGGAGTGTCCTGCTCCCTAAGTGCTCTGCAGTTTAGGTGGACACAGTGACATGAAGGGAAACTGGATCAGAGAGCCTGGAAATACAGCCAGTCAGGACACACTGAAAGAACCAGAGTCTCTTTCTTCTACAGAAAACAAGACTGAAACTTGAGAAAGCTGGTAATGGTGCTCACCAGTGCAGGAGGCTGCAGCACAGCAGCAGGCACTGCACTGTCCTCCACACGTGCACAGACTGGTGAGAAAGGCAAACTCAAACTGCAGTACTGGAGCCTCAGCTCAGGAAGCCAGAGCAGTGCCGGGCTAGGCTGCCTGGCAGCCCCCACCACAGACAGCTGTGTGCCAGCACGGCCAGAAACACCAGCCTGCTCCTGGGAGGGAAAGGAATCACCTTGTTCACTCTTCCCTTTCTAGTGGAAAGAAGACATTGGAAAAGCATTAAAGGCAAACACTGAGAAGTCAGAAAATAAAGATAATTTTCTGATGGATCCTGCCTGAATTGAATTAACAGGAATAACACACAAAGTTTTTTTGCCCACCACAAGAAGAAGTGCCCATGTAAATGAAAGGACGCTGTCCTTAGCAGTCCAGGGTCTTTTCTGTGTGCATGCAGAAGCAGGAGGGAGAGAACTTGGGAAATGAGGGGACTGCAGGAGAAAAAACCAAAAGGTCCTACAGTGAAGGCAGGCAAACAGAAGGCTGGGAAAATATTTCTTTCCCCTGCCACAGGTTCCCTGTTAGATGTAAAGTAGTCAAATGAAGTCAGTGTTCTCTGTGTGGTCCTTAAAGGAGCATTCCTCATCCGCCACGTACTTGACTTGACAGCAGCATCCAGCAGCCACAAGGGCAAGTGAAGCAGCAGAGGTGGTGGTATAATTTCGAGGAGAAAGCAAGGATAATACATTTTCAGATGGGAAGGCCAAAGCACTGTACCTCTAGCTCTCCAAACCATAGCTGTGTCACTAACAACTAGTTTCACTAGAAAGAGAAATCAATTCATTACCATTTAGAAGCAGACCAAATGCCGTAAAGCATGATCCCATATTCATTAAAAAGAATTAACCTCCACACACACCAAACCATGTATCAAATGACAGGTGATTTGCTGATTGAGGGAAAGTTTTGTGCAAAAAATACTCTCTAGAGAGGACTGAGCTGAATTTTGGAAGGAAACCCACCACACTCAGCTTTCATACAAGGCCAGCTAAACTTGCTGTACCAGGCAGAGAAGCTCTGAAAGATATTACACTGACAGAGCTCGTCTACGTGAGCAGATACGGCTGCAAGTACTGCAAAAGCAGGCAGGAGAGAGCTGGTAACAAGAGAAGCTATCACCAAAGGACACTGAGGAACAGCAAGGAGCACAGCCCCAACTCAAGAGACCAAGAACACACAAACACCTTTCTTTTTTCCACTCCTGCAGTATTAAGAAAACAGGACTTCACACAAAGTTACCTGTAAATGTAACACAACTAGCAAGGTATCAGTTGCCAATTTCTCAGCAGAGAAGCAATTCACAAGACTACAGCATTCTCCAATACCTGGAACCAAAACGACTTACACGCACATCAAGAGTACCTCCTAGTTTTCCAAAGAGAAAACCTGGGTCCATATTCTCTTTAAATTAAGGGAATTCAACATTAGGGATGACAGCAGATCTTTAAAAACTCAGATAAAAAGAAACGAGCTCAGAACCAGCAGAGTGCAGTCTGACAAGGGAACGAAAAACTCTACGAAAGGGATGAAGGGAGCAGCTGGAGGCCTCCTGGAGAGGATGTGGTAACTTGCTCACGGGCAGCTACGGAGTACCTGGATGCCCCGGGAGGCCGGGCTGTGTGCGAGGCGGCTCGCGGCGGCTCCCTACAGCCGGCGCGTCCCGGGGAGCCCCGCCAAGCCCCGCCGCTCCGGGGCACGCACCGCAACTTCGGGCCGGAGAGAGCTCGGGGCAAGTTCGAACAGCTGCCAAAAGGCTGTGAAAATGCACAGAAAAAGCCAAAATGGCTGGGGATCGGGGAGGTGAGGGGGAGAACCCCCAACCCCAAAATGCAAAGCATGGGCGGGCATTTCGCTGGCTTTGCAGAGGGGAATCTCGCGCGGGAGGGAGCGGGACAGGTGGGGGAGCGGTGTGGGAGTGCGAGGCGACTTACAAAGAAAAAGCCAGGCATAGCCTCCCACCCGGGGTTACAGCCCCCAGGCAACGTGGGCAGCGGGGCGCAGGCTGGAGGCAACCAGAACCCTCCGGCACCGGCGGGCCGGGGGCAGCGGGGCAGCTCGCCGGGCGCCCGCTGCGTTTGGGAAGGCAGCGGGATGCCGGGGCCGCTCCCGGCCGGCCCGGGGCGCTCCCGTCGCCGCCGCCACCGCCAGGTGAGCCTGGGCACTGTTCGGCCGGACGGACCCGGGGTACCGAGGAGCGCCTCGGAGGGACACCTGTCCACCGCCGCCGTGCTTCCAAACTTCTCCCAGAGTTGCAGCCAGCCCGCTTCCCTACCGGCTTTGCAAGGGTCGCGGTACTCCATCAGCTCCTCCGCCGTCTCTGGATCCCCCAGCGTTAAGGAGGCTCCGGGTGCGCCCGTCGCCGCGGCAGGCAGCAGGAGCAGGGAGAGCAGCAGGCGGCGGAGCGGGGCGGCCCCGCGGCCCATGGCG
>WEKY01005164.1:21076-35704 GCA_013390045.1 Picathartes gymnocephalus
ACTCACGGCGCCGCCAGCCAATCACGGCCGCGCCCGTGCGCTGGCCCCGCCTCTCCCCGCCCCGCTCGCGGGGGCCCGCGCAGCCGCTGGCCCTCCGCGCTTGGGAGCGACAGTAAGAAAATACAGAAAAAAAACCTAAAAATTGTTAATAGTACGGTTAGTTACTACTGCCGTTATTAGCATTATTTTCCCTCAGCCAAAGAGAACTAGCTGATCCGTGGCCGGTAGAAACAACGTTTCACATGGCAGCCTTAAATCGCGTGTGTAAGTGGAGTTGTTAGACCATGAACGGGAGAGACGACGGGAAAAAAATCACTCCAAACTAAAGAATGGGAGAAATTAAGAAAGATGGCACTAAGCATCAAGATGTGCCTTTCTCCCTCTCACCTGCTTTTCACAGTAGTTTTCAGGGGCAACTAGGCTGTTTTACTGAAAACTTAGGCTTTGGGATGATCCATATACAGCAAAGCTTGGGAAATCAGGCAGATGGATCACATGCAAGACGCTCAATTGCATCAAAATCTACACCTTGGTATCTGATCTAGTGGCTGGCTGAGCCTGTACGGTATCTTGGACAACTCTAACAGCAGAGCATGGGGTAACAGACTGGAAAGCACCATACTTTCAGGGCTGCTGGCTTGTGGTGGAGGTAGTTCACACAGGCACGATGACTCTGCTCTTTGCATAGTGACAGGGAAAGGGCAGATGCCCAAAACCAGCCACCTCACTAGGTGCTGAATTGTCTTACGATTCATCTCACAAAGGCCAGCCAGGTGCTTCCAAATTAATTCAACGCTGCCTAGCACAGTCTCTGGTCTCACAAGACATTAGGCTGAGGCTGGAGCAATATTTACAGGCTGATCTTCTGTGCTCATGCTGCTCAGCAGATGCAGCATTAAGCAGAGAGGGTACAGATGCCATCCCAGTGAGCAGAGGAGAGCTGACAAGGGTACAAGCTCAGTGGGGCATTCTTGGGTTCAACGTGTATGTGTTTTGGCACAATCTCCTTGTGCCAAAACTGCTCCTTCAGCTGTGTACCTTCCAAGCTCCCACAGCAGGATCGTCACGCAGCATTTCCCAATACAGCATGGGCTCCAAGCCCTCCCTTCACTCAGACAGATAATTATTTGCCATCCATAAATTTGTCCCTTCTCTTGCAGCCTACAGCAATGAATGATAACTCAGCACAAAAGGGCACAACATGATTCAGGCATCTCCTCGGCAGCAACACAGTCTACTGCAAACTGTTCCTGACTGTTGCCCCTGCCTCTCATTTAATATTTAAAATCCTCTTCAAACCTTCACAGAAGCCAAAAAGGCTGCTTCAAACTCTGACATGAATGTGATGGTGAAAAGATCTGCTAATCAAACACACTGGAGTTTCTTACAGCTGATATTCAATGAACTAAGGAAGATCTAGGTTTCAGGCAAGATTTCTAGCAGTAAAACAGGGAAGTCCTAGAGCAGATTGTCATGAAGAACCAGGGAGTTTTCCATCACTATAGGTTTTTGAAGAGGAGTGTAGACAAAGAGCTATCAGACTAAACTTAGTAAGGTAACTTTATCTATCCCCTGAGTTTTATACTGCTCATTTACACACTAACTACTTGTACTTTTTCTGTATTAAGTTGCTACTTTCTTTGATTTTGTCAGATGGATGAGCAGTCTAATGGTTATTTTAAAATGAAAAGATGATCACCTCTGTGTGTTTCAGAACTCCCAGCTTTTATGGGATGAGCACTAGCTGCTCTTTTCTCTCTGCAAAGAAGATACTGGCAATATTACTTTCTGAGGGTATGGGAAGCTGGAAAACAAAAGCTTGAACCTTTGTAAGGGTGGTGAACAGCTTCCCTGATCAGCATCATGAATCCTTGTCATCCCTGTGGAAAGCTGGGCTGTCACCCACTAAGAACAGTCTTTTGACCACGTGGAAAAATGCCTGTTAACCTCTTCCAGCATGACCATTTACACTGGGGAGCCCGACCTCTTCTGCACACAGAACCTCTATTATAGACATGGATGGGTGCAGAAGAGGACATCCTACAGCTTTGAAGAAGGAAGAGAGCAAATTAAAATGTGGATCCTTAGATCCACAGTTAGAATGAGTCTGTGAGGGAGTTCAGGGGAGTCTATCACTAATTGTCCTCACACAAAAAATAACATTGCCCTGCTACTTGGAACTCTGGAAGTCTCCAACATGAGAACTGCTCAAGTCTTCTAGAAATAGTTCTCAGTAACAATCATGGCACTTTGCAACTGGCAGCCAAAGCAGTGTACCTAGAGCAATGACTGCTACCTGGTGTTTGGGAGATCGGCTCATGTCATCTTGATTGGCAGGGCCACATCAGTGCAGCTAAGGAACACAGAAAGCCCTGTGAAAGGATCTCTTTCATCTGAGCTGGTAAAAAGTGAAGTCTCACATCAACGAGCAACTCATGACACCAACAGTTAATTATCTGGAAAGAAAACAATCCATATCCATTGCTGTCAAAGGCAGTCTTTTCCTTTGCAGAGCCCTCTCCTGCCCAACACATGCAGACAAAATCCACTGTCCTTTCAAGCCTTGCTGAGCAAGAATGCACACAGCTCTTTCTGGATAGCATCCATGGGCAAAGCTATGTGTGAGCTACTTAGTGCTAATGCAATATCCCTGCACACAATATGTCGTGAGGCCAAAACACACACAAAGTTTGTTAGGTCTTCCTCAAGACCTGCTTTTTCCCTCTTGCCAGCACTTGGGGTCCACCAAATCTTCTAACAAAGTGACTGAGGCACCACTCCCTTGGAGCCTGTCCCTCTGCTGATCCCAGAGCTGCTGCCAAGTTTACAAAAAAACCAAACACACCAAGGTATTTGCATCACCAATACAAGGGCAGATAAGAGTCCTGGAGAGATGGAGCCTGAGTCTCTGAACTCAGAGCATTCTCTTTCTTCTTCCCTCTGAATTTCTAGTACCCCTCACTTCTCCTTAAACTTCTTTCATTTCTTCTTTTTATGGCAGGAAAGAACCTCTGCTGCAGGTGTAGCCCAGTAAGCTGCATCCCTGCCTACAGGTACCATGGGCCACTCTACAGAACCTTCACCCTCCCCTTGC
The DNA here is from genome assembly GCA_013390045.1 of Picathartes gymnocephalus. Classification (NCBI taxonomy): domain Eukaryota; kingdom Metazoa; phylum Chordata; class Aves; order Passeriformes; family Picathartidae; genus Picathartes; species Picathartes gymnocephalus. The sequence continues at coordinate 24,171 of WEKY01005164.1, forward strand.
TTCACCCCCTTCTAGCAGAGGCTCATTTACTCTTAGTACCATTACAGGCTTCCCACCCTGACGAAGCCTCTTCACTTCCACATCTCCTTCTTTCTCTGTCTGGTTTTATCTAGCAGTCTATTGCTCTCAACTCCCTTATCACTCATAGAGTTGACCACTTTTGGGGCATCTTTCTTCCCTGAGCAGTCACAGACAAATCCATGTGATAAAATAAATATCAAGCCCTACTCTCTCTTCCTTCCATCACTCATTTCAGTTTCTTGTGCAGTAGAGTGGGGCTGGGTAATTTCTTATCAAGTTTATTGCATTACCACCCAGGATGTACCTCCCATAAGGTTAAATGATTTGCTACCTAAAGGGAATCTTTTAAGATGCTGACACATACGTGCTTAAATGTGTTCCAGGGGTTCTGAAATCCACTGTACAGAGCTTGCTGCAGCGACAGGCACATGCACCTGTGCATTAACAACTCAGTGAATAATTAACAACAGCCTTGTCGTAACAGGCAATTGACACTTAAAGAAACTAGAAGTAAGCCATAGTTGGAAAATTCCTTTTTTGTTCACCAAAGTAGCAGCAGGAAGGATCTTAAGTCATCCCACATAAAAAAAGCACCAAACATTTTTCCCATCATTAATGCAATCCTTGAACTACATGAGGAAAACCAAGATACTTCTGGGGTAATTTTGAGCTGTATAGGGAGAAGCTGTGGGAGGCAGGGAGAGAAATCTGTCTTATCTGGAAGCATGAATTTTGGCCTGACCACTGCTTCCCAAACTGAGGCATGTCAAACTGATGTTTCATTACTTCACTTAAAATCCATTTTCAGGGTTCACACAGGAGTCAGTTATGCTTGGAAAGCATTGAGCAAAGCTGGTGGTTTTGGTGATCTCTGCTGCAAGGTTAAGAAGAAGGGCATGGGAACATCTTTGGAAAAGCATCTGCCTGTTAAAATATGAAGAGCTGAATCCATTGGTTTTTCCAAAATACTTTCTGCCACAGGAAAAGTTCTGTCTTTTTTTTTTTCCCCTTCTCTTTATGCAGAGGAGTAAATCCTGGAAAGTATAAACATATCTCCAATCCTCTGTTATAAGATGAAGATAGGATAGTTGCATTTCCCTGTTCACAGGCAGGCATCCTTTACAGAGGCTGGAACACAAGTTACCTGAGTTAAGGCTGTTTGGCAAGTGGGTAGAATTTAATGAATCTCTCAAAAAAGCTGAGATGTTGCTCCATCAAAAATTGCCTTAGAGAATTTTCCCAGTTACAGCTTCTGCACAGGATTTCTGTACAGAGATTTAACTATGGCAACATCTTCATCCAAACCACACACAGAGAACATGCAGGTATTTCCTCTTATTAGGTAAGCAACACTTAAAAATAGGTTAATCTTACAACTCACTCTTTAGATCACTAAAAGCAGGAACAGTGATTTCCTTTTTCATTATTTATTTTGCTATACACATCATTAAAAATTATGGTAATTTCAGCTTCAGACAAAGGTGGGTGTTTGATCACTTTCTGGTAGTGAGATAAACAGAAAAAAAATCTCACCAAAAATCAGCTTTCATCTTGCCAACAAAAATTACTAAAAATTATTCTGCAGAATCCAAAATGCAGAACTTAAGTAACCTAATGGTTATTTCTTCAACATTTTATTATACAGGTCTCCAATTCTTACAGGTAAATGGGTGCCTGACTCTGTAAAACTGTCACATCTTTTTAAAGCAAACAGTAGGTAATGTTCACTATTCACCTGCTAATGTCTGGACAGACATTAAGAAAATAAGGAGAAAATTTCAACCCCATTCTTGTAGTTACTCCTGTGTAGTAGAGCAAGAGAAGCCTCACATTAAGTTAATTATGTAATCCACTTTTCTTAGCCCAATAAAGTGATAAGACAAATGATTCGGAATGAAAAAACAGCCTAAAATCAAATCTAAAGGAGAATTACATATCTAGTAGCACAGAAAACCACTGTGCCTTGCTTAGTGCTTCAAGTTTAAAGTTCCTGATACAAACCTGTGGAAAATGAGAACGAGCAGCCACAAAAGCTTCCTTGAATTCAGTCTCGCATGAAGTTCTCAGCCCTGTTTGAAAGCTTCTCAGAGTTACACAGCTCTCAAAACATTTCAGAAACCAAATAAAAGCTTGTGACACACGGGGTTCAGAAAAAAGAAATATTCACTGTGTGGTGTATAACTGTAGCATGTTTTTCTAAGTCGGGCAGCTTGTTACACGGAACTGCAGGAGACTGGCCTTTCTCACACAGATCCAGCATTTCCAGCTTACAGGACTTCGGTCCAGGCTTTGGTGAACTGGAATCTATCTAGGTAACCACTGCATCAGATGGGTACACACGCCTCACAGTACTCTAAAATAACAGTTCTGTAAAATTAGGTATTTTGTTAATTGTACATAAACTCCCACTTCTACAAATGCAAGTGTTTTCTGGAATGCTGTAGTCACCCGATGCCAGCTGAAGGATAAGCATGACCTTGTGAAGGTATGTTTTGGAATGCTCCAAGCCCATGGTCCTGAAGGAGACATATCTAGAATGTAAGGAAAGTTCAGATGGTTTGTTTTTCGTAACAAAACAAGCCTCAGCATGGTAGAACCTGTAGAGATATTTGACAAATTGTTCTGTATTGTATTATTAAGAGCTGGTGAGAAAATCAATACATCAAAATAAGCCAAAAATGCTAGTACCAGGCAATAGCACTCCCTTGTTCACAGCAGATGAGTCCTTGTTATTTTGTAAAAGCCTTGCACTCTGGCAAATACACTGATGAAAATAAAAACGCTGTAACTGGTACAGGGCTGGAGGCAATGACATTGTTAACAGCCTATCTGTTTCAAGGTCTGCCTTTCAAATAGGTTAGTCCACAGATAAAAAAGCCGTTTTATCCTTTTCCCAAATGAATTTCTGCTCTTTAAAGTGATTCTCTCCAAGAACTACACAAAGCCTTCCAGATTCATGGTCCTCCCATCACCTTTACAGTTTTCCTGCACAAGCCAAACCCCCAAAATTGTACGAAAAATTTCAGAACCACTGAATGAAAGTAAATACTGAAAGTAAATAGAAGTCCCTTTACTGAACTGAAAAAGCACTTCTGGATAAAAGCACACTACTTGTAGGATGCACATGCAGATGCCTTCTCTGCAAGTTTTGAGAATTTTCTCACTAAGCCATTTAGCAGAATGAGCATGTTCCCTTGAAAGGCTTTGGAAAACAAATGGCACCAAAACTTTTTTTTTTTTTAATGACATTTGATGCTCCTAAAGAATGCAAGCCATAAACACACTGCTTCAACACTTTCAAGTGTGGCTCTATTCCAACAGAAGTTCAACAACAGCAGGCTTTCGTGACTTCAGGGCTAACCCTGGTATGAGACATTCATTTTAGATGGCAGCAGTGCTAACAGCTATTGCAGGGCTGCTCTGCCATAGTGTATTAACCTGGAAAAGATCCAAGGGATCCAAAACTGGAATTCTTCGTCAATCTACAGTTCCAACAGACTTGAAATGAACCATAAGCTGCAGAGTGGAGAATTCATTCAAGATAACAGGAGTTCTAAACTCCAGCTCCAACTATTCAGTTTACTTGTTCACAGACTGGAGAGGAGACTTGTCTTTTCCTGAACTGATGCTTTCCGGACACATCCCAGTGGAGAAATTCCTGAAGCACTCAAAATTACACAATTTTGCTGTCTTCAGTGAAGCTGTGTATATACACTTCATTGGGCAAATCTGGCTAGATGCTGGTGATGTTAGAGTTAGAGCAAAACGTAAGTTTCTCATTTGTGTTAGCTCTGCAGTAATGATAGTGATAAGAACGTGCTATCAATTTTACTGTTTGAGTAGCAAAAGTGTAAAAAGTGGTAGTATTTTGGGTTTGCTTTTTAACCTGAAACTTGTTAAAGAAATATACCTAGGACTATCCTACAAAAAACAATTTGTGTGCCCTTTATACACTTTGGAATGTAATTCTGGAGAGGAATTAATAGACACTGTGGCTTCAAAACATTCAGACATCAAAAAGAGCATAATGTAACCATTATTTGCAGTCTCTATTCCCTCCAATCCAGCATTAACCACTTTTCATATATGAATTACAAGAGACACTTTCTATGTTGCACTCTACCTCAACTGAAAATATTTACAAATGTATTTACCTAAAACATTTGGTCAAGACTGGCTATTGCTTATGCAACTATTTACCCATATCCTTGGCCCCTGTAACAAGAAGTGGCAAGAAAAACACTGAGCAGCCAACTGAAGAGTTATCAAAAAGCCTGAATTCAAGAACCAGAAACTCTTAAGAAACAACCATGGTAAGAGGAGTGTTGTCTGTAAGATCTTTATTTCTTCCATAAAAGAGGAAGGGCTACATCATCTAAGCAGAGAGCTTCCAATTTCTATTAAGCAAGATGGTTCAAGCTATACCCACATTTTTGGGGAGGAGGGCAAGGAGGGGAAAGGGGAGCAAACAGCCTTGCCCCAAACAGCAACCATAAAGACAAGCTGTTGAAAACTGGTCACATTTTGCACTCCTTCAGAAACCAAAAGGGGGAAAACAAAGCAAACTCCCAACTTACGTGCTAGGGTGGCTGTATAAAAATGTCAATTATTTAAACACAGTACTTCTCCAGAGGAACTTGTTTGCAGAAACAAAAGCAACGCCTGTGCAGTAACCTTCCAATGTCACTTTAGAAGATATACAATCCTATCTGGATATGCAAAAGCCAGTAATGCCAGAGGATAAAAAAAGCAAGTAGGCAGCCCACCATCCTGTGGCCTTTAAAAAGAGATTAAATGAAATTCACAAACAGTTTAGTGAAGTTTCTGATAGACTAATCACATAGCAGTACTCTAAACAGAGAAGCAGACCCATTATCAAAACATTCCCTTTTAAAAAACTTTTATCTTGGCAGAGTACTTAATGTATTTATTGTGTGGAGATAATGGCTTCTCACTTCAGATTTAGAAGAACATGAATGAAAAGAGGGATTCCCACAGCTGTATGTACTAGCAAGTCCTAGTACAAATCCATTCTTTGCTTTAAGTCTCCATGCTTGGGAACAAAGACAAACTAACTGTTGACTCAGTTTATAAGCTCATCTTAAAATCGGCCTATACTTCAAAACTAAAAAAATTCTGTTTAGCAACAGAGCGTTCACCCACAGACAGCAATGATTCACTTGAAGCAAAACTTAATTAATTTCTGACAGATTGGTTAAAATTGGCCAGGGAAATCAGAGCTGAAAACTCAAATACTTTTCAGAAGCCATACACAGCAGGATGCACTGCTTCCCACTATTACCTACCTGTACAGTTCACCCAAGCTAAACACAGATGTTTCTCATTGTGGCTACTGCATTATCAGTACTTTTAATATAGAGACAGTACACTCCTAATCAATACAAATACTTGGCTCATTTTCTAAATTCAGAAGTTTCCTTCTCCATGGCAGGTGCTCTATTTCAGACAGCCACACAGATGAAAACATCCCTACGTGGCCGATGTCTAAAAAAAACCAGGAAAACATCAAGCCCAGTGGCTCTCAAATCTGTCACAAACACATTCAGGATATTTCTAACTAAATACAGTGCATAATTAACAGTCATCTTAGAAAGACTTAACCTTTATTTGCCCATGTATTTCAGTCCATGCTTACCGCCACTTTTCCCAGTACACTGGCTGGGTCACACACCACTTCTCCACAGCCAAGAAGAATCTTTTTGGGTTGGTCATTCACTTTGGAGTTGTATTGTACAATACAGTCACAAGCAAATTCTGAATTCAAAGCAGGGGGGTTTGATAGATTAAAACCACACTAATATTGTATACAGAAACTGGCACTCAGCAGTATTGCCTTTTCAAACGTTCTCAATTGCAAACTCATCTATTTTCACAATCAAAACATTTTTGTCTGAAAAGTTTATTTTAGTTTTCTGAACACTCTAAAGCAACTGTGCTTTTGATGTTACACAAGTGTTCAGATAGGATTAACAAAAATTAAAATGTTCTAAATTACAAATTTAATTCCTGTAAGAGCTTGAGAAATAGAACAGAAAAGCATGACATACACACATTGTGAAGAAACCCCAACTTTTCATGCAATGGCAGGCAAGATGTAAAAAGCCACCCAAATTCACACATTTTTACACCAAATCATCAGAAAAGTATTCTGTAGTAAATCTGTACATCCAAATACATTTGGGATCTACACCTAAGTTACATTATTTAATGTTATATACACTTATTACCCTTTCTATGATGTCTAAAGGAAAATCTTCATTCAACCCAAACCCAAAAAAAAAAAATGCAAGACTAACTTGGAAAAAAGGAGAATCACTTTAGACATTCAGTTAAAATGTTGGTTTGTTTTAATCTAGACCTCAGAGTGTTTATTAAAAAACAAACAATCCTCTTCATTTAACATTTTGCTTTCTAACTGTACAGTAAATTGCATTGCAGAGAACATACCCCGTCTTCAGACTGTATTTTCTTTGGATGGATTTAAGATGTAGCTGAATATTACTTTCAAGATAAATAAAGGGAAGTTGGTCCAACTAGAACAATAGCCGATATATTACATGCATATGGGGGTTTTATATATTTTTAAATTATTTTTTTAAACAAATGAGTGTAGGGTAGTTGATATTGCAAATAAACCAAAAAGCACCTGGAGTTGAAAATACAAAACATACCTCTTACCCTGGCAATGGCAGTAAAAATCAGAAGAGTAATCTTTCTGGAACAGCATTTTTACATAATTTAGAAATGTTGAGTACCAGGAAGACTACTAACCAAGTAGTTTTAGCAGCCAAGTTTCCCTCTTTTTATTGAATGGAACAAATGCTTTAAACAAACTGTTTGTCCTCTTCACTGAAGAGAGCTAGTCTATTCATCTTTAATGAGCTAGGCTTTTTGTTTTTTGATGTTGGTTTTTTTGGGGGGGAAAGATTAGCCACGTACTGTAGTAATGCCTACTGCATATAATCCAAGCATTTGCTGTGAACAGTTGGAGAAAGCAGTCAGTAAGAACCTAGGATCAATGAAATAGATGTTACTTTAAGCCATCCACAAAATGGAGATCCATATAGTGCCCAGTGTTAAAACCCAAATCTCTTCTCGCGCTTTTTGCTGTGCAAGTTCATCCCCAGGAAAACAGGAGCTGATCCATAGTTCAATTTTCTTATTTCCTTAGTCAATTTTCACATTAGTGTAGATTTTACGAACAAAGGCACTTGTTCCCATGTAACCAATAGCTCCTGCAAAATAAACCAAAAACACTGAATATGTTAGAGAGCTGATCATCAAAACAAGCCAGCAATATAAACCACACACACTTAAACAGAGAAAGTCACACAAAGCACGTACTCTACCTGCAACAGAAACATCTCTACCTGCAATACTCGTTCTCAAACTCTAATTATCCATGCTCCCCCTGAATGGCTGGCAGGAACTTCCCCTGTCTAGCAATCTAAATCCATTAAGCCATCTTACCAAGAGGCCATGCTCACTTGGCCTTGATAAATATAGCAGCCCCCCTACTGCTGCCAATAAACAAGTTCATTTTTTCTGAGCAGAGGGTAAAAAACATACAATCACTCACGCTGCAGGGAAGGTGGATGGGAGGGCGGGTTTTTATTATAAGTTACATGCCTTCTGGATGAGTGTTTTATTGGCAGATGGCTTCTTCCCTCCCACAAGGCACAAATAATAACAGATCCCCATCCCAGGAGTCTTACACTCCAAGGAGGTCTGTACAATGACATTAACAAGTAGCAGTTAGTAGTTAAAGAAATTACAACCTGTGGTTTTCAAATTAGTAAGAGTCATGAGCAAAGTATGCGTTGTCACAGCAGTAATGAAAGAACAGGTCACTGAATTTTTGATGGGGGCAACAGTTTATGCTAAACCCAAAATACTGCAGTACTAAGGACATCCAGAAAAATTAAAGAAATGCACTGGACTAAGGCCTCTTCTCAGGAAGAGTTTCAGCAACCCACCTGGTCAAACCCAGAACCTCAGGTTTGCCAGGTTCAGTGAATACTGTGGTCTTACAATAACAGCAGGGAATGTCTTCATCTCTTCCAAGCAAAATGAGAGTAAGTCAATTTGGCTAATCATCATGTTTGAAGTGAAGCTGAAAATCAGGCAAGAATTAAGAGACAACTGCCAACACAGTCATACAATATGGGATAGATAGAGAAGTCAGAGTCAGTCAGTAAATCACTACAGAGAATGCCTAACATAAATGCTTGGTAAAGAACACTCGTAACAGAAAAAATATTTTTCCTTCCTTGAAGCAATGAAGAAAAGCCCTAAACAAAGCATTGCCGTGAACTAGGATGCACCAGAACTGCAGAAGACATGTTAAATATAAAAGTCTAACCCATGCTAAAATTTTTATACCAAACTTTCCAGTAAAAATAAAAAGTGGTTCTTTTGCCTTTACATATTAGGCTGTACAGACCGGCAGCTGGCATTGCTGACTATGGAATTATTCAGATCCTGAAGAGTTCTTTAAATCCTGGAGACTGATGGGATAATTTATAAAGTCAGTCATTAAAATGTCACAAAGTTTTGATTTTCAGATCCTCAAAAGCCCAACATTCATAACTAATCAAGAAATCTGCACAAGGCAAAGCTGATAAATCATTCCAATGTTTTTGGAGCAGTAAAGAGCTAGTGGATTCAACTTCTGTACAGCATAGCATTCCAAGTTGTATAAATATCACAGCAACCCTTCCACTGGCCAGCGAAGCAGGGATTTGCATTACTAACTTGGTGTAAGTAGAGTTCAATTAAAACAAGTACCGCACACACAAGATCAGGTTGCTGCTTGCAAGCAAGCTGAGGGTGCTGCAGAAGGAAGGTCTGGCTGTTCAATGAGAGACCAGTGCAGCACTTGGACAGACCCAAGCATGGGCTGTGAAGAGGTGATGTGAGCTTGGAGTCATAGAGAAGCACATGCAGATTTTTCTGCAGCTTGTCATGAAAGTAATCTTCTGTCTTATGAAGTAAGTGAAAAAAATAATGGCACTGGACTCCTGCTGTAAGACTCACCAAGCTTTTCCTGTTAAAGCAAACACGGCCAACAGATCCAATGCCTATTGCCGTTGCTAAACTGAGATACATTCCAGAACTTGTTCTTGGAGAGTTTCTCTAGTGATGTGATGCCAGGTATCACAGAGATTTGAGAGAACAACGCATTAACTGTGTTTCACTTGGGATCTAGAGAATGCATGAGGTGGAAGTGAAGGGGAGGAGTAGAGAGTAACAGTCACATGAGACCATAAGCTCTCATCCCCATAAACAAATAACCTATTCTGAATCAGAGAGGAGCCTTATCCATGAAGGCCACTAATGGCCAAGGCAGGGGTTAAGCCTCAAGGCTACTTCACAGGCATTGAATAAAACATGGGGCAGGGAGGCAGAAACCCTGGGCAATGAGGACTAAAGAATGTCCTCTTGATTCAAACGCAGGGCAGCTGGCTCATTTGAATAAAAAAAAAACATAGTAAAGGAAAATACTTTATTTATTAAAAACCTTACCAGATATTTATAACCTGGTAATGGCCTATATAGGTTTAGAGAAATAGAGTGCAAGCATATTTCATCAGAACAAGCTTTTAAATGAAGAGAAAGATCCAAATAGTGAGGAAGAACAACCACAAGGCAAAAGGAGATTAATTCCCATCTATTATTTCAAACCAATTACCAATTATTACAGTTGTGACTTTGTAAGCACCAAATTTTTTTAAAAGCTAAGTATACTTACAGTACTTCTCTAAATGCAAGAGGCCTTTCTATGTTATATAGCTCCTAAGCCTTCCACTAAGGTGGGAAATGAGTCTTAACTTTTTCTGCCACTAAGAGGGAAACATGAGGAGCTCAAAAGGTTTGGAAATTCTCACGGGCTCCCTGCTGTCTGGTCCCAGAACTGAGATGCTCTGCAGAGAGCAGCACACATTGTAGATCAAAGCATCCCACTACATGTGGGACTGAGTTCACTAGGCATTGCCAAGGGCATTAAACCCAGAACTGGATGATCCATGCCTACAGAGAGCTTCCCTGTGGCTGCTTTGGGCCCCAACTAGTTCATCTCACATCCAACTGTGATACCCAACACACCCACCCGTGTGAGCCCCCAAAGAACAGCTCCACACACTTTTGACAGACCTACAGTCAGTAGCACACACACTGCACAATTCTTTAACACAAATGTCTTTGTTAGACCTCAATGGCTGCAAGTTCCCTACACAAATGCTTTTTGACAGGGGATTTTTTTTTTTCCACTCCACATGCTGAAAATGGCACTTCTCAGTACGAAGGAATCTCACAGCTTCTCTTCCAACACATTTAAAAAGACAAAAAGAAATCTCAAGAGAGCTCTGGAAATAAAGTTTAGTGTGCTGAAGTATTTTCTGGTTTTTAAAAATTTGGATTTTACTCTAATATTCCATCAAATAGTGTCCTAACAGGAGAAGAAAGCATTTGACAATCTTCCTTTTCCTGTTTTAAAACACATTTTAATTATAGAAACTGGTGGACAAGCTTGGCTTCTGCATCACAGACATTTTAATCAATACTGGCCTGAGCACTTCAGAAAGAAAACATTAGAGCTGAAAAGTATAAGCCTATTAAAGAAAAAAAAATGGCTGCAAGACTACCAAAACAGCAGGGAAGTCTTGCAATGTGCCAAGAACCTGATGAAGCAAAACTACATTGTATGAGAGAAAAGGGGAACAGGTACTCAGCTGTTAAGTGATTAATTCCCTCCCGTTTTAATAAAGCACTGTGATATTACCTACCCACTTGAGATATCAAGAAATGTATATGTTACAGAAGTAAGTTCCTGTAAGACATCTTGTGTCTCAAATATAACTCTAAGAAATCTTCCCACTAACTATAGGACTATTCATTCACTGCTAAGAAGTATTAAATTAAGTTCACTCACAAAAAAACCAACATTACAGAAGAGTGCAAAAGAATCAAGAAGCACTTTCTGAAGGTCACAAAGGAAAAGATAAAAATAAAGTTAACATGTGAATAAGTGTTTGGCTTTATCAGATGACCTCCCTGCCATGAACTATGTTTTTCTCTAAACATCTGTCAAAATAGTATCTTAAAAAGCAACAACATTCAGCTGCACACAGAAGCACCCTGCACTCTCCTCACCTGTGAATACTGCAATTATTTCTCAATACTTATTTCTCAAATGTTATCCATAAGCTCTCAGTCCTCTCTTCTGCTCACCCTCATACATACGTGCCACAAGATACACATGGTATTGTCACGAGTACTGTGCTATTGTTGATGCCTCAATGGGTGCACCTTGCTCCTTGTCTTGGGTGACGGTAAAAATTCCAAAGCAAAATGCTAGCATGGCCTCAACTTTATTTGGAATTTATTTTGGAGGATTTCTTGCCAAATACTTCCAAGCTCGCAGACGGTGAAATTCTCCGCACAGCACATAAATTATTTTCCTATCAGAAGACACAATCCACATGTTAACTTTA
>WEKY01005164.1:35733-58784 GCA_013390045.1 Picathartes gymnocephalus
ACTTCCAAGCTCGCAGACGGTGAAATTCTCCGCACAGTACATAAATTATTTTCCTATCAGAAGACACAATCCACAGGAATCTCCTATATAAGGCAGGAACCAAGCATAAGCAGAAAACTCTTTGGATTCTTCTTAAAGTTGAGCAGATCTTGCAGACATACACATTCCACCACCAAAACCACGAACTAAAGTCAGAAACGCGAGTCTGAAAAAATGTGTTAGAAAACTGTCAAAATATCTGGAACTTACCACACATTATTCCCAAGGCTGTGCTAAATACTGCCATATAACCAAAGTAAAATGATGTTTGAAACAAGCCATACATCCTGAAAAAGAAAGATAGAAATTTATGCTAGGTGTTTCCCCCATTCTTTATCAATAAAACTTATTTGGCAATATAGTAATCTGATACCCAAGCAAGGAAACTATCACTTACTTTGTCTTGAAAAAGTAGTAGTAAAAGGAGTACATGTAAACATAAATCGCAGTTGATGCCGCCGAAAGAAAGCTTGTCCATTGCCTAAAAGTAAACACGCATGTCCATCATACAACTAGCCAAAAGGCTTCCCAAGAAGATGCACAATGCACTTGAAAAGACCCATCTAGCCTGAAGAAACACTACTTTTCTACAAAAGTCTCAGTCTGGTTAACTATGAAAATAATGCAACACTTACCACCTGTAATCCTCTGCGTTTAGCAGGAAATATGTACAAACAATGGTCACACAAACTGTCACAATGCAGAGGATAACCAGAACCAGCATCATAAAGCCATAAACATAGTAGATCTTGTAAGCCCAGAATGAAGTAAAAATGAAATACCTGAAGAGAGTAAACAAAATATGCAGATGATATTGTAATTTAACTTAATTTGTAATTTTTAATCAAACTGGGAAACGGCTGATGTACTCACATTTCAATAAAAATTGATCCAAAAGGGAGGATTCCACCTAGGCAAACAATAACAGCTGGTTCCATGAACCTGAAAGATATCAGGATTAGTTTAGGGACAGTTGAAATTTTTTATTTATAAACATATTAAGACCAGATAATTAATATAGCATAGATTATTTAAAAGGCATGCTAACAAGAACATTTCTGTCTCATACCAGCAGATTAGAAATATTCCCTCAAAAATGTCATGTGTATGGATAAAACAAGAAGTTACTCTTGGGGAAAGTTGAAACAAAACTTGAGGCTCGTGCCTATCACCTACAGGGATAAGGCTAGCCATCTAACCAGCCTTGAAGCCACAGAAAGAATCTTTCTTGACAAAAAGGGCCTAAGCAATCAAGCCCCCTGACATCCACTAGCCTTGAATGAAGGCAGCGAAAACACAGTGCTGTTGATGGCTACAAATATAGCAAAAGTGCAAGGAAAATTTCACAGGATAATGGTTATATAAATAAGAACCAGTGTTCATTTTTAATGCTATACTGAGTCATGAACATACAGCTAAAAATGAATACCCAGCTACCTGCAGAAGACACTGTGACTAAAAGGTGACCTCTCTGTAGTACTTGCAATGATGCTGAATCCAGCTAGTAATCAGTGAATTAATTTGCAGCTTCTTTTATTATTTATAGGGAGACTCGTCTAAGTTGATGGTGTGTTACTTCATCATTGTCAAGAGAAGTATCTTTAACTGTCATGCTGATCCAGAAAAATCCATCAGATTCCCAAGATACAGGTCACAATATAAATTAAATTCTAACATCTGAGCTGCACAACCCACCATGAACAAGAGACTAAGTGTGCTGCATTTCTTGGACATCACAGGCTTACATGTTTCAGTGCCCCTTTCACTTTGTCTGTTCCATTCCTCTGAACAGGGAAAGCAAGAAAAATCTATTTAAAAAATCCTATGAGGATATTTTAATTTCCATAGCTTGCTGCTTCCACCTCAGAATTAAATTAATAGGAAAAAGTGATTGCATTCATAATTTTCCAAAAACCTAAGTCTACTTTTTGAGACTAGGCACCACGTTATATTCACTTCAAAAACTATAATATTGCAATATATTGCTTCTTCACAATTCAAACCATATACCTGTAATATTTTAGGCTCTGTGCCATCAACGAAAGTACAGAATTGGGAACAGCATTGCAAGCTTCTCCCCACCATAACCCTGCAAGTATGTCTCAGCTTGGGTAAGGAGGCCATTAATCAGAACAGTTCTGTTCCAAGGCACACTCAATCCTAAACCTGTAAGAGGCATTAACTGAAGAGGAGAGGTTTTAGTGTCAATATACCTATACAAGAACTGAGTTGGCACTACCCTCTTTACACAGGGACTAAAGAGAGTTCCAGGCAAAATATGTGTGATCCTGGAGTGTAAAATCTGCTACTACTATTAACCATGGTGTTTTAATTCAAAAGAAAAATCATATTAAGAATATGTCAGTTGAGCAATTCTTCTAGGCACAACTCAATTTAAACTAAAAGGAGGTATTCCATTAAAACTAAACACCAGAAAAGCCATTCTAAATGGCTTTAAAGTGAATATTTCTAGTTAACATTTATGCTCATCTTTACCATTTCTTCTCTGGTATAGGACGAGGCACTGCATTGACACGACATGGAAAATTAGGCTGTCCTGATAGATTTCGACCAAGAATAGTCCCAACGAGGTTCAATGGAAGGATGACAAAGAAACAAATACAGCACACTGCCACCTGCAAGCAAAAAATACAGCTGTAATTAAAAAACCAGGTCTAAGACAACAACAGAAGATCAACCAGTATTAGTCCTTAGTAGTTATTGCTGTAGAATCATACTCCTACGTATGAAGCATTAGTCAACATGTATTTTATCAAATGAAAGCATTTTTCCTGAGAAACTTTCTAATAAACATTATTAAGTATATTTTCATGCATCAGTTGAGTGAACAGAACCATTACAGATTGCTCTACTGTTTCCATCTAATCATTATACTCAATACATTGCACAAGAAATAAAAAGAAATCTTCATGGTACTTCATAACAGGAAGTACTGTCAGTGTCTTTTACAGTTCTGCAGAGACTGCTGTCTCTGGGAATTAGCATCTAGCAGTTAGGTAGTTGCATACAAAATTACAATGGTTGGGTGCAAAATTTTCAATCCAATAAAAAACCCAAAAACAAACCAACCAACCAACCCAATAAGAATCACAAAACCATGTAAGAATACTACCAATTTTGATTCAATTTTGGGTTCCATCTTTTCCACGATGCATCAACCAGGCAATTAAAACATAGACTGATAACCAGTGACCACTGGTATCCAAAGATACACAACTTAAAAGCACAAGGACCCTACTTACATATAGAAATCAAGTTTATGCACAATACAGGAAAGGTCAAGCCAACGCTCCAGCACTTTCCAATGGAATAGCCTCTCTAAAAATCTACCATGAATCTTACTTTGCCACTGTACTTATGTAGCTCCATTTTTTCTATTCCTTAAAGGCAACGTAATTTATCTTCCAAAATAGGAAAATTTTAAGTGTTAAGCAAGATATTCTCTACTTGTAACTCTTTAACACAAGTTAATTAGCATTAGACAGTTTAGTAAGTTTTTGATATTGATAACTAAAGACAGAACAGTTGCCCATAATGCAATCACCACAGTTCTGAATACTGACCCTGTGACCTTTTCTATGCAAACATATGAAAACACTGCCTTTTAATGGCTTTGTTGCCTGAGGCTCTGTGTACACCCTGGTGCTTCCTAAGCAAAGGAGCTACATCTGTCTTCAGTCCAGCAGAATGCAAAGTCCATGGCAGCAGATTAATGCAAAACAACAGAGAGAGGAACAGATCTAAGAGCACACACTGACTTGCTTAAGAAGCAGTTACTCTAAGGATAAATAAAAGCTGCTCATGTATGTTGTATCTAAGAAATCTACAGTAAGAAGCTGAGAAGAAAGAATGACATTAGTTCAATACAAACTTTGCATTAGGTGAATCACACAAATTTAAGGCAACATTTGACTGAAGTCAGTGGGTTATTCTTCTATTACTAGCTAGCTTAGGTCAGATGTGAAGGGAAAACATTGCCTGGGGTTGGATGGAGCAAGCCTTCATGCTTCACAGGAGGGGTACACCAAACTGGTGGGTCAACAAGCAGAAGCACTTTCCAGACTGCTCTGTATATCTTTGAGGAGAGGTTATTAAATAAATTACTTCGTGAGCCACTAAAATATGAAGCTTCTCTGGTAAATAAGGAGATGCTAAGTTGTACTTACACTTGCAGTATAAATAATATAATAACAATAAAGCAGTTTTTACACAATTAATTTAGTATCTCTCATTTATCTTCTTCCATTACTCACAATACACAGGTAAGCAAGCATAATGTTTTAAGTAGGACACTGAGGTTGCCGAAGAATAGATTTCAGGAGAAGCATACAACTCACTCAATGGATACAGGTTCTGCGCTTGAAAACTGCTCAGTCTACATGAATGAGCACATGAGAATTTTATGAGAAAAATGTCAAAAAGTATCAGAAACATCAAAGAACATCATCTTGAGTGCTACGTTTATTAAAATCCTCACCAAAAAGTCCCAGCTTGTTTGAGGTGCAGTGGATAGAACAGATGCTCAAGAATTAAGGCCTGGATAGGATCCAAAGAATTTTTGAGCTGAACATACTGAAACCATTTCCATTTTCAAGAAGAGAGTGTGCTCTGCTTCCTGCAGCAACGCCCTCTAGATGTGTCAGGTGGTCCACTGTGTTCTGTGGTGTTGTTCTGGCAGATAGGTTTCACACCTGGCTGAGGCAGAAAGCTCAGACCCAGGCAGTGTGAAAGGGCATCTGTACTGCTCATGCAGCCACAACTGTCTTTCACAGTTCTGGTTTGAAGATGCCTGTAGCTTAATTTCTTGATCTTGGAAATTTCCCCTTACTGGGGACAGTGGTAGAAAGAGAACCCACTGCTTTGCTGCACAAAGAAACTGCCCTGGAACAGCCTTGGGCTCTAAGCTCACCTGGAACAACACTTAGCATCTTCTATTTGTCCATCTTGCAAAATGTGTCTATTTCACAAAACCCACACAGGAAGAATATAACCTTGGACAAGGAACCAAGCAAGGAACATCTAGGCCTAATTACTGATTAGCTGGTAAACTCCTGGATGAAACAAGGCTGTCAGTAGCATTTCATTCTAGTGACACCCTCTGCAGAGCTGAATGGCTTCCAATCAGGTGGGCAAGGAAAAGGCCCAACTTGATCCAGCAGGGCTTGGCTATCATGTTGTCCAGGAAACTGACTCAGCAGTAGCTTTGAAATCTAAAATGCTCATCTGCATAAAAAAAGCTGAGACAGACCAAGGTTCCTTGAATAATGACTTCAGTAAGTACAATCAAGCTATCCCCAGCACACCTATAATTGGCATCCATCAGAAAATTTGAGTGCTTGTAGTTTGATTATCAGATCAATCAAAGCATGACTGATGGTGTAACATCTTACATTGTTATCCATTCGGCTGAAAAATGAACTGATTTCAAACAGAACAGCCAGCATCTTCAGTGATACCTAGCAGCATTAAATAAAGTCAACATTTTGTTAAACAGTGAAATGCCACCTGTCTTAATGCTATGCTGTGTTCTGAGGACAGCTGAAAGTAAAGTACATTATTTTCCTTTTCTCTTGGAGCTATTTCAGGAGTCTAAAACGTGTCTGAGATAATTCTGGAGTGTAAAGGAGACACAATTGAGCAAACAAGGATCAACCATANTCTCCTACTCCACCTGGCTCTCATAAGCTGTCCAAGATGAAGATGTGAATGTTCTTTCTACTGAGGTAAGACCACCCTCATGACAGCAACCTGCAGGTTTTAGTAAGGTGACCAACAAAGCCAGTACTGGTTGTACACATCATGTTGAACTCAGCAGCATCTTCTTTCTTGCTTTCCACTCCTTGTCTGACTCACTGGTAGTCTACCTGCTCAGATTGACGACTGGTAAAACAACTTTTTCATTCTTGGCAATAATAAGCCTTCTCTGGATGCTAGAGATGACTGCAGATAGCTGCTGTTTTTCAGGCATGTTCCTCTTAATTATCAAACTAAACAAGCAGTGCCCATAGCCTCAGATGGCAAGGACAGCAATGACGCAGGCTGGGCAATATCCAAACCCACAGAGTCTAAATCCTAACTGAAACAAACACAGGGTACTGGGGTAACAAGTGTCTTAAAGATGAAGTTGCAAGATTTCTGCCTGAAAAGGTTACCAAGAGTAAGAATACAACGGGAAAAGCAGTTCAGGCACTTAATTGCCTCCACCATCAGAAATGGAAAGAAGAAATGAAGACAAGACCAACACACATACCTGCTCTACCCTCCTGCAGAAGTCACTGACAACATACTAAAAAATATGACCCCAATAACAGTAGTTGTGTGACAGGCAGAGATAAGAAAGTTAAGTCTTTATGAGTGTTTTAAGAGAGTTATTACTGTAACATCAGCCATGAGAAACTCAGAGCACTGTTTTAACTACTACTTCATAAAATGCAAATTATGCAAAGAGGCAAATACATTACATCTTCAAACCTGTTTTTTCATTGAGCAAACAAGCAGAGGTTCTCTATAATCCATGTTACTCATGGCAAATTACGTGAGTTTTTGTACCAAGCCAGTACATTAAAAAATACTTCTTGTATTCTGTTTCAATTTTGTTGTACAAAATGTCTTATTTATACACTAGCAGCTGATTTAGTTTGTGGGTTTTAGTTACCATAGAAGAGATTGCAAACCTCACCAAGCCTGCATTCTTTCCAACTCCTTTTTGTTTTGATGGGGAAAGAATATTATACTGCCCTTGACTGAATGTGCAGAATTCAGTTTTCCATGTTTGAAAGGAAACATTGTTAAGAGGGATATAATTTATTTTCTAGTGCCATGTGCTTCATATTTTCTGACAACTGTAGATTAAACTTCATTCAAAGGTGATAATTAAAATTTTTATGAGCATATCTAATATTAAACAGCTACTGGCAGGCTATGGTGCCATGACTGCTTAATGCAGAGGGAAGAAAAGCACTAAAAATTAACTGTCAAAGCAGCAGCTTGATCTTCCCTGTCAGCTACCAAAATACACTCTGCCATGAAACTCCCTCCCATATAGAGGTTACTAAATTTGTATAATGCAACAGTTTTCTGCACATCGTCCAAACATTACAAGAAAAAGAAGAGAATAGAAGGTTTCAAAATAGAGTGTTATTAGTTTTATTACAACTAAGTTGTTAATCTAGAGTCTTGCTTTGGGTAATAAATTGAACTGTTGAAAATGCAGCAGAAAAATTAAGCTGTGTCTAATTTTAGTAAAACTAAGGGGTTTGACCAAGGGTAGCACAGTCACTTTCAAGTGATCTGAGGAAGCACCCTGCTGAATGTATGTAGCAGGATTTTTTTTCTATTTTTAGCCAGGTGTATTTCTTTATCTAGCTAAAGGCATGAAAATCTTTGGCACTACGAGGTCCTCTTTTCTCAAGTGGCAGTCAATACTCATATCAACTCATAGCTGTCAGGGAAAGCTGGAGCTTGGATTAAGCTATCTAAGGAAACACTTTTTTCTTTTCAAAACAAGGTACAAAAGATGCAAACACTAGGGTCTCAATCCCAAGAGAAATACAGTGTGCTTAACCTTATTTAATCAAATCATTAAAAATGCACACTGGAAATGTTAGCTACAAAGGAACCTACTGTTCAAACAAAACAAAAATGATAAATCTTAAAACAGTTAATAGAAGCCACATAGATTCTGCAGTCAGAATATTACATTAGTCATAGTAGCCTTAATGGAAATCTTTAAATTATGCATCACTCACAGAACAATGTAAGGAGTCACAACTTATGAAATGCCAGAATTAAAATGGTCCCTTCAAATTCAATCATGCTGCACTCTGTAGAAATTCTGCATTAGTCAGTATTTCTGCACAGAACTAGTACCATACTTCTCAAACTATCATGGAGAAGTCACTTCACATATCATTATTTAAAATTATTCTTAAATCTTCCATGCTCCACTTTTTACATGTAATTCAAACAAAAAAATATAAAGATGATTGTTAAATACACCAGAAAGACTGATAAACATCAATAGAAAGTAAGTCAAGACATGTAACAACTTCAGAACTCCACGTTCACCAGTAAGAGGACATAATAAACAAAATACACAAAAAAATCAAATTTGGACTCCAAAGGCATGAATAATTGATAATACCCATTCCATTTCTGTAAAGGTGAAGGGGTGAGTGAAAAAAGCAGAGATTTTGTATCTCCTTCATATGCTCTGGGAGTTAAAAGCTTTCCTGCATTAAGTTTTAAAAAGAATAGTTTAAAAAGAAAAGAATAAAATCTGTGACATTCTTGATATCATTCTGAAGGCAAGGGCAGCTGAAAGCTATCCCAAGGAAGAGATGAAGCCTTTGTTCATGCTCATGGCTTATTTCACTGCACAAGGTTTGCCATTCCATAGGTAAGACAGCTTGCAAATATATCTAAAAGGGCCAAGGGCAGAGTCCCAAGAGTGAAGACTGATTTCAGAAACAAGTTTTGCATCTTCCCAGGCCCTGCCATATCTTCAAAGAAATCCCAGACACCAGGAATAAGTTATACAGGGTGAATGAAGTTTTGAACTTCAAAAAAGACGCCAACAAGATGCATGAAGGCCCTGAAGAGCCCAGTCAATTTGAGGACTTCAGGACAAAGTGTAGAAGAGCAGATACCAGGTAGGTGAAAGATGCAGCAACTGGGTGTTAGTTTGGATGTCCTCGATTTAATTCCATTAGCTGCCCTTGCCTAAACTCCATAGGAAAATCCCTCTGGAGGGAAAAATTAATCACAGAGACTACTTAGGTACTTCACTGGGAAGAGGCAAAGCAAAAGTGGCAAAGTACAGGATGACATATTTAAGAATAGTCTCCTCGCAACCTTTTAGCTAAGGGACTTTTTTCAGCAACTCAGTTTCTGCTTTTTCCAGGTTTACAGTAGTCAAGATGAGGGGGCAATACTTGCCAGCAATTTAAATCAAGGAGGGTGGTTTCAAGAGATGTCAGGGTAAAGGAAGTTGTTTCTGTGTTCTAGTACATTTAGGTGGCAGAGGTTTTATTTCCCCAAGAAAGCAGCAAATTTGCATTAGACAATTCTGGAAGCTTTTTTACATTGAAAAGAGAGGTGGAAAGACACAAAGGGATCTCATCCATAAAGCCAGAGGGCCTCCTGGGGACTTCAACCTGAAGCATAACATGGTAATTGCAAACAATTTCCATTTCCTTCTACAAACCAGCTTGTTGATTTGAAGTCATTAGAGCGTTGCTCATTCTGATGAAGTTTCCGATTCATAACCTGTTTGCCTGCTAACTCCACTTCAGTTTTATTGCCACAGTCACAATGATTCAAATGCTTTCATAAAACCTTGCAAACATTAAAATCACTGTGTATAGAGTCCTAACATCCTGATGAAGTGAACCCTGAAGATTTATATATCCATTTGCTTTTCCATGCACGTGCCCATGGAAATACAGATCAGTTGAACAAATTCACAAGACAAACTTCAGCACAGGTGGAATCGCCTTCCCTCAGCATTCCTGGCCTCCAAATGAGAATACAAGTGAGAAATGTGATAACTATAACTGCTTGCTTAGCAGTAAAACAGAGCCTCTTTGCACATATCAAAGATCAAAGCTGTAAACTTTTATGACAGTATTGTATATGGCTGCTAGCGTACGAAAGAAAAAACAACGAAATATTGCTTTGGGACACTGACCAACTAAACATATTAAAAAAAAAAAAAATTAGCCTAATTTCTTGAAGAAGAAAACCACAAAAAATAAGTGAAGAGTTTATAAACATGTTTAGCTTTATATTACATTTAGTGGTTTTATAAAAATGAATTCAATGTGAAAAGCTGGTATTTAGGCATGCTTTGAAAATACTGTTAATAAGGAGGTGACTAGAACCAGCAATGTACATAGAATGACTCCTCCATAAGTGAAAAATTATTGGAAGTCTTTGCCTGAAACTGAGAAGTGTCTCTCTTCTTGTTTCCATTTATAATCTCTATCACATTCATTCATTAACAAGGTGTACTTTAGAAGTATTTTCAATCATATACTGAATTCAATTATAACTCAAATAATACAATATATAAGACAGAAACTTCTGATACTAAGCTTCATTTTGTGGTACATTTAAACTAAGAAAAAATCCAAGGCTATTTGAATGTCTCTGAATTATTTGAACAACCTATCACAAAAACTGATATGCAAAGAAATAAATCTATAAAAAATGTTAAATTCCAAGATTTGCTACAGATATTATGGAAAAGAAGACAAGACTTCCTGTATTAAGATATTCTTTTAAGTTAACAGTGCTACTGCACAAAATTCGAGAAAGCAATTTTATGGCGCATATTTTAAAAAATTTTCTGCTTTAAAACACTAACCCTTACAAGTTCAAACAGAAATTGTGACCAAGTGGCAAGAGATTATTTCCTACATTTTACTGACAGGATTATCTGAGGTTGCTTGAAAGAGGCCAACACAAACAAAACCCTGACAAAAGACAAAGAAAATACAGAAAGTTATGACTAATGAAAAAGTACAACAACAAGTACAGTTTCCCAAGTGATAAGGTAAATGTACAGACACAAGACCATAACTGGACAGCAAATAACACTAAACAAAGTGAAAAGACTGAGTCATTTTTGTAAAGACAGATCTGCTCAGAATGTCTTATATTGTTGCCTGATCGTTCATTTTTATTTTTTTGCTTGTTTTCAGTGACTTAGAAGTATCTTTCACTTGGAATCCCTTTGTATTTCATTTCATATTATAAACAGTTTGCACTGGCCATCCAGAAAGAAATTCAAGTTGCTAACTTTTCACACCGTTAAAACACTAAGCTTCACTACAAAGCAGAAGTGTCATTTTAAGCAGAGAGAAGACTGGTTTTGGCATCCAGCAGCTATTGTGATTAAAATGAATTATACTTGAAGCACCTGAATCCCCTCCCACAAAAAATTTTTAACTAGCTAAAGTTCTGACTCATAATGTATTTAGATTTTAAAAATATATTTTTTTGTGTGTGTACAGTGGAGTTTAAATTCTCCAATAAAACAACTCACCATGGTTGCAAAGGGTATAGCTCTCGAAGCATGGTAATAGATGGCAATGAAGTTGATGAAGAAGGCAGTTCCACACACCATTGCTGGAATAAGGAAGGCTCCAATGAACATCTGCTTTATCCATCGCCTTCCTGTAAGGGACATTTCCATGGGACTGGTAAGATACAGCTTTTTTTTTTTTTATATTTATTAGCAACCACTCCAGAATTTACATGTTTGACTACTTCTGCCACAAAAAGGCGAAAGAAATAAGTAACAATACAACACATCAATACAAGAGCTAAGAGCAAACTAAGTTTCATCTGACTCCTGGTAACTCACAAGATGCAGCATATTAATCAATTTAGTAGGCCAGGTGAAAAGACAAGAGAAGGGATACAGCATGAGAACATTTCAGCCAAAGAACCCAGGGTATGAAACCTAAGGCTGTACGTAGCTGCAGATGGGAAGAGACAGAGATAGCAGAGCTGGCCCTGTGCAGAGCCCGCTCCCACTCTGAGAGCACAGGAGAGCTCAACACTGCTCCCAGGACAGCTCAGCACTCCAGCTGCTTCCAGGCAGCACCTGCTCTGGGTTGGCTTGATCCAACCAAGCTGATCACACACATTCAGGATGCATTAAGGAAACGGCTATCCCTGGTATAAAGCAAAATGTCACAGCATTTATCATACAGGAAAACTGGATTCTTGACATCTTCAACAGCAGAAAAGGTAGAAAGAAAGTGATTTCTAAAGTCCAAGCATCAAGGGAACAGAACACTTCTTAGCAGTTATTACTAAGTTTAGAGCTCCCTGAGGAGCTCAAAGAAACTCTTTTGGGCAATACCTTAAAATTTTTCCCTATCTGTATTCTCTAAACTTTTTATGCTCCTAAATACTGTCTATATTTATATACCATGATATTAATATGCAGTAAGTAAAAACAGTAAAAAATAGCATATTTTTTTCAAGGGAATCATATGTATTTTCACCATGAGCCAACATAATCAGCATTTCATGGTTTGATACATGTTTGATCTGTAAAAAAAACGCGTATCTACCTTAACTATAGAGCACGGTACATTTCAGCACAGTAACCCTTTTCCAACTAGATCTGTTTTCATACAAATTGCTAAGTTTATAAACAAGCCACATGAAAATAAACTTCTAACCTCCAAACTCAAAGTGCAGTTGAGATTGAACACTAACAGGTATATCATGCTAAAAAGATACAAATTTGCTTTTGCGAACTTACCAGAATTATTTTTTCTAAGCACTCTAGAAGATAATAGATATTGATTATTCTTTTATTGCAGCATAGGGAATGGATGAAGCTAGTGCACTGAAAGAATCTAACTGGTCATAACCCAGAGGCATAGTGGGGAGCACTTGAAGACAGCCTGTTCAAATCTTCTGTCAATTTTATTTGGCTTCTGCTCTCTACTGATGCTCATTTTGATTTGCTAAGTATAAAGTAGAGCATATACTGGAAAGTAGAACAACTTTCTGTAAAAGATGATACAAACAGTTTTCCCCACCCACAATAAATGGTCTACTAAATAATCTATACTCATCCTTTTTGTGTTAGCCTAACATAACGACCCTGGCACATACAGAAGAGGAGGATGTAGGAGTCATCTGGAGAAGAGGACATGAGTTGTTTAATAACATGTTACACAAAAGGGAAAGGCTATTATACTCTGTGGATGTCATAAACCAAAAAATTATATACAAGAGTATAAGAAGCAATTTGGAAGTCACAACTGCTTACAGTTCTTTAGTTCTTTTAAATTAACCTAAGACTTCAGTTACCTTTTTAGAAAGCATAGCCAGTACTGACTGAGTAGATAATATGAAAGTTAGATATACTCAAAATATTTTCTCTTTGTTAACAATTTAATGGATTCCATCTAACTCCAGAGGACTCTTCTACATTGGTGCAAATCATAAAATAGTTAACTTCTCCATTTAACAATGCAATGAAAATGCTGAAACATGAAAACAATTTACCTCCTTGTCTAGCATAAAGGCTTCCTCCAAAATATCCATTCACTGGCGATGTTGCAGCATAAACAAATATAGCTGTACTAAGCATTGATCCTCTCCTACAAGAAGGGATGTTTTTGGTAAATGAAATACAAAATCAAATATGATTAGAGTGAAAAAATCCCTGTACTTTTAGTAGCAGCAGTTATTTAATATTTTTATGTAATACAAAAATTTAGAAGCGCTTAAACTGTAAAGTCTGCATAAGAATGAGAACTGTTCGTATACAATGCTTTTGGCCAAATCTAATTCAATGTGGGAAAGAGAGTTTTGACATACTACATTCTTTTCTAACATGCATTTATGTTAATTGGAGTACAGAATCTCTCCTCTGATAAATATACTGACACTTGGATGTGTGTCCTTTGTGCATAAATAATATTTACATGACATACATTAAGTGTAAGATTCAACTGCAGATAAAATATCAAAAGGCCAGTATTAAGAAAAATATACTAAGATTGTGAATAATGTTTCTGCCATCCCCCAGAAATTAACTTTTAAGATCAAAAGTGTTCATTTGGCAGAAAATTAGATTTAGAAACTATAAATACTATAATGAAGTCACAAATCAGCATTGAGTAGTGCAACCAGAAGAGCTTAGTAATTTTTAAATGTCACTGCATTAAATGTTGGACTACTAATTTTGGCATAATTTTTCTGAAATTTTACAAGCAAAGCTAATAATTTTGAATCAAAGAAGCCATTTGCAAATACATTTTAAAAGATCAGGTCTAAGAATAGGAAGATATAAATGTTACTCATTAGTAGAGTTGTTTCTCCACATCCCTCTGCTATTCTTCAACAGCAAACAGCAGTAGGTTTTCAGCCAACTTACTGTACTTCCTTCAAATTAGCTGCTCTGAGAGATTCTAGTTACTGCCATTTTGGTTTTTGAGAAACCATTCCTGGATGCCTGCTGTACTCAAAGAAGCAATCTTTAGCACTTAAGCTTCTATGACTGCATGACCAAAGCAAATATACCTGCTGGTCACATACACTAAAGGACTGTTTTGCTAACATTTGTTCTTTAAAAACTTCTCTTAAGACAATTTAGAAACACATGCAAAACCCCCAAGGGCAGGCACAGTGTGAAATGGCACTGCCACTGTGTAAATCCAGCCTACCAGTAAAAACACTAGACTTGGTGCTATTTGCCTCAGCATAAGAATTGTTTGTACCACCTTTGGTCAATTGTTCCACTACACACCCAGAATTAAATTCACTTTGAAAGTGACAGAAAGGCCTATTGAAATAAAAGACTTAGTGCACATATCTTTTCAAAACATACCGTTCTGATACATTTTACAACTGACATTACTAACATCCACCTTCCCTACAGGGTACATACATTCTGAAATGGTTTCATTTTGTCCTCTGAAGGGCTGGCATGCTGCACAATTAAAAGTGTGTATCTATGCCTGTCTAGAAATATAATCATGAGGCACAACGAGGGGAATAACACTCCATGAAAAATGAAAATATCCCAAGATTCTGGTACTACAGAATGGTTTTTAAAACACACCCTTAAAAGGCCACTAAATTGAAAAGCAAGAGTTCTCTCTAGTGGCACGTTACAAGTACTACAATTTGTTAAAATCAAGTTACAGGTTATTTCACAGGTGAAAGTTTAGTCACTGCTTAAAACAAATAATTTGTTATAAAACCAAAAAAAACCCCAAACCACAAGCCAATAATTCCTTCCAATACCCAAAATACAATCACTACAGATACAGATTAAGTCCATCCAGTAACGCAAAAATCTCAATCAAACTAAGAGGTAAAGGAAGAAAACAGGTGAACTACAAGTAGTGTGTTAAATTTAAACTTGAGTATTATTTCTTTTTTTAAATTGATTCTTTCCGGTCAGGACCACAGCCCACCTGTTGTAGAGGATTTTACATCAACACAGGCTGAGCACTATGTGTTCAAAAGAACTTAAGGAATTACATCTTCATTCCCAAGCAGACTTGTGATAAGACTGAATTAATACTGACTTGTCAGCAGAAAACAGGACTAGTCACAACAGAGCACACTCTTATTTCAGTCTTCACAGGACATGGTGGGGAAATAGAGTCAGAAATATAGTAACATCTTGTTACTCTGGATGAAACCAGGAGAGAAACATGTACCTTTGAATAAATATATTTCCCATACTACCTACTAGTGCTTCTGCAGAACAACAAACTAGTTTCATAATAAATCATTCAAAAAGCAAGCACTGAAAGAGCAAATCAAAGGAGACCAACTAACATGATAACAGTAGGACAAAGTTTCATTACAAATTAAAAGAGCACTTCTTAATACTACATCTGATCTACAGATTACGACTAAAGACTCTCAAACACTTTTTTCAGGCCAGTTAGAACAATAATTTTTGTAATTCTTTTGTTCACTTAAACATTTATATATGGAAGACATGACACAATTATACTTACTCTGTGTATAAATCTTCTATCATTGCAACAATAATGACTATAAGAGACACAGCAAAAATTTGACAGCCAGAACCAATAAGCGATGAAAATATTAGAGGATGACTGGATGGTCTAAACACATCTCCATGGACCTGCTTCCACCCATACTCATCACCTAGATCTCTGTCCTGGGAACAACAACAACAAATTTTAATTCTAGTCATGACAATTAAAGACAAACACACAAGCTAGATAAAAACAAAAGGTCTGATTTAATAAAGCAACTTCAATTGAAGTGTGTCTTCTCTTCTGAATGCATCAAATCTAAGAGAAAAGTTGACTTTTAAGATGCTTATGGAAGACAACAACAAATCACTATCTGAATGTATGACACAATAAAATATATCAGAATCCCTCCCTGTCCCTAAAGTCTCTGAGGTGCTACAAAGTCAGAATGGACCTCGTTTGTCATAAGGTTGGATATGAACATTAACACAGTGACTACAGAGAGATTTTTGGGGCAACCTAGAAGCATGTTATAAAGAAAACCAGTAAGACTTTCAAGACACACAAAACGCAATTTTCTGTCCAACTGAAGAAAGCCATTCAGAGCTGCTAACACAATGAATGTACAACAAGAAAACAGTAAGCCTTAAAAAAACAGCTTTTAAAACGTGAATGCAGATCTTACCATATCATCCATTTCTTCCTCCTTGCTGTATCTTGCATAATCTTTTCGCAAAGTTCTCATTAATATCATAGACACCAGGCCAACCAGAAAGATGACCATCATAAAAGAATTGAAAATTGAAAACCAGTGAATCTACAAAAAGAAAACAAACAGAGTAAGGTTTAGAACTGTGAATGCGTTTCAAAGTGTTCCAAGAAGGATAAATTGTTGCCTATAAGGACAACTTGTCAGCACTCGCTAAGTAAAAACAAATTATATTCTAAGTCACACTCCATTTTTAGAAAGTGGCACTAAAACTGGCCTGTGAAACACCACATATAAACCTTTTTAACAGCCAGCCTTGGTTAGGACAAAGTTATCACAACTTAGTTAGCAGCAGCAAAGTTTGAACAACTGGCTGTGCACGCTCCCTTGGTAAACAAAAGGCAACATGGTGTATTGCTGCCTTCCTAGAGTAGAAGTTTTAAGTAGCAAAGCCAAAGGAATTATTGCTTTGCACAGGATTAAAATGTGGAGTAGTATTATTTTTCCTCTCAAAAGCATATCTTTCTGGTTTTCACTGAGCTCCAAACAGAATACAAAGTCTCCACTTTCAGAAAGTAGCACAGCTCAGTACACTACCCTTAAGATTACAACCACAGATATAAACACAACTGACAGTGCCAACTGGTTTAGGCTAATGCTTTTTGCTCTGCAATTACTTCAGAAAGAAGTGTACTTGTGGCCAACAGCACTTATTCAGCTTACACATTTGCACAGTTGTGTCCCTGAAGTTTCATTGCTTCTGGTCACCTGAATGTATTTTCTTGAACTACCTTGTATTTTCTGCAAGCTTGAAGCTTGCCTGCATGTTTACTGAAGCACTCGAAAAAAACAGAGCCATCCTATTTTAGCAGCAACACTCCCACTTAAACAACAGTCCTAGACCTCCCTATTCTGTTGTCCCAGAACACCTGGAACATCTGAAAATTCAAAGACATAATCCAAAAACTGCATGACATCTAAACTAAAGCAACCATTTTAAAGGGATATTTTGTAAGGCTGTCTTAGAACAATACATACTCTGTGCTGAAAGAAAGATGGGTCAAGATACTTGTCAAATCGGTCTTCAAACTTCACATCTGATTTCTTCCATTTCACCTAAAGAGAGAAAGGTTTATATTTGAAAAGCACCTTACAGTATTTTTAGCTGTACTCACATGCAGAAATCCAGATGGAAATTAAAAATCATCCACTTTAGATGTTTTCTTCAATATGAACGGGGTTTGGCAAAAAACAATGGAATGATGTTCTTAAAGACTGGCACAGGTCAGGTATAGAATGAACATCAGCCACCTTGCCTCATGGATCTAATCTTGTCCATGCTTACGTTTAAGAACAAGGAAGAATCAGTCTTGCACTGCCCTCAGTTCTCACTGTCTCTGTGAGGCTAACCAAAGATACAAACTTATAGCTGTCAAATACAACAAACCTTTTTCATAAATTTAGAATTTATACACACACACGTAATTACTATGAATTTAGACACTTTTTGCGAATAATTGCCAATAATTACTCTGAAACCAATTGGAAAAGTATGTGTTCATTGACAGACTATCACAGGGTAACAGCATGTTGCTGCTGTCAGTTCTCCACCAGCTGCAGAGAGGACTGCTTTAGATTTGGAAAATGTAGTTGCATTAACGAACTATAAGGTGCTAGTATGGTAGCACAAAGTATTTTTGAGAGTTTTTGCAAGATTGCATTTAAAAATTAAAATCATTTTAGAAGCTAAATACAAGCCTGCCTGAAAATCTTTTTCAAAAACATGCCAAAAATTATCTGGATTTTTAGTGATATTGAAATAAATGCAGACCCCTTGTACAAATCTATTTTAAAATACATTACAAGGGACTATCCTTTCCGAAAGCTGTTCTCCTACTGAGTATAGAAGAAAGCATATAAATGTAGACTGAACACCCCAATCACTCACCTCAGTCCTGAGACATATTAAAACCCCCAAGATTCCAGCACTACTCACTTTGAGGTTTGATATTAATACTCTTCAGTTCAAATTACAAACTTGTTCAAGATTAGTAGCTCAAAATATTAACAGGTTTCAAAGTTGTTTTAAGCAGATACATTTCTCATTAGAGCATCTGCCACTATGAAGTACAGCTCAGAACAAATCAGTGACAATCTGTAAATTAAACACCACACACAGGCCAGCCCAGCAACTGCCCAGTGGTGCCAACAGAATTGGATAGAGAAGTCCTGAGAATACGCTAAAAAGTATTTTAAGGTAATATTTTACGTTATTTTCATTACTGGCTGCTACTTAATGCTGTCCAACTTAAAATTTAGAGCAAATGGACTTCACAATGCTGACAGAATTTGAAATAGCAAATTCTGAAATTTCTACTATCAATTTTGCAGTAAAAATAGGGAGATTAGTGTAAATGTGATTCTAAAAAGCACATATAAAACCCAGTTACTGCACTTCAAACTATACAACTTATTCAGCACAACAGAAATGTAATTGTGGCAAGAATATCCTCTGAAATAAAATCCTATGCTGACATCCACTGCTAACACATGGTAGAAAAGCAATGCATTAAGAAATGGTTTCACTGTACAAATGTGTTGAACGTGACATGTGAACCATCACTGGATTTAAGTAACATCAACTAAATAAAGAGGAAAACTGAAAAATTAATTTGTCTCAACCAGCAAGCATTGTTTATTCATGACCTTTTATCACAGCAACTCAATATCATAACAGAGAGCTTCAGAAAAAAGAAACTTATAACCTTATTAATCATGTTATATAAATAAGAAATTTCTACTGGAATTGCAAAACAAAGTGAATTTTGATATTAACTGCTTGCAAAGCATAAAGGCTTACAGTGGGTTCTTATCCTAGCTCAGAATCCAATTCAAACCTATAATACAAATGTCGGAAGTCCAAACATGAAGACAACTAACAGGTCCTCTATACTTCTAGTCGCCATCCTTTCAGGGTATCTTCCTTTCCCACTAAAACACTTTTCTGCACATTACAGAAGCTCCAGATTGTTTGGAATACTTCAAAAATCATAATTTTACATCTGTTATTAATATATCTATCAAGGTTTTTCAGCAACAAAACAAAATAATTGAAGGAGTGAAGATGCATCTTCCTGTAACACAGCCCAATGTATCAGTACACATTGTAGTATACAAGTACCTGTTTTTGAGCTATTTCACCATGTAGAATTTCTTATTACAGGTGCATCACCAAATTACTTACTGAATATGACATCTGGATTTTTGTGTTTGGTACCAATTTCACCTTTCCTTCACTGGTCAGATTGACATCTACAATTCTATTTCCATTGAAACCAATTTCAAGTTTTTTGTAAGTCCAAAGGTAATAATCTTCTCCATTTTCATCTGCTTCTCCAACAATCCCTGCATAGGAAACAAGTGTAAGCATCTATTACAGGTATGTTTTTCAGATATTTTGCATTTATTTTTTAAAAACATGCATTACAAAAGTTTTGCCAGCTAAAAAAGCAACATAAAGTGAACGCAGAAGACATTATGCTCTTCTTTTCAGCTCTAATAGCTGGACTCCACTTTCAATCCACAGGTCTTTGAAAGAAGCATTTTGTAATGGCATTAAAAGAAAAAGCATTCAGCTACAAACACTGCAGAAGATCCAACAATAGTGCCTCTACTTTTATTTGCAATTCTTGATAAACAGAGATCCATTTTCCCTAAGAGAACTTAGCCAAGACCTCTATAATTTCCCATCTTCCATCTATCTAGTCAATAATTTTTCTTCCTCTTAAAAATTTTGCTTTCTGTAGTCCTCATTAGTTGACTTTCCAACACATGCTTTTTGCTCTCGTTTGCATACGACTTTCCAATGCTTGCCAAAAATGTGGTTTTGTATTAGGAAGAAATTCTTTACTGTGAGGATGGTAAGCCACTGGAGCAGGTTACCCAGAGAAGTTGTGGCTGTCCCATCCCTGAAAGTGTTCAAGGCCAGGCTGGATGGAGCTCTGTGCAACTTGATCTAGTGGAAGGTGTCTTTGCCCAGGGCAGGGGCATTGAACAAGATGATCTTTATGGTCCCTTCCAACTTAAACCATCCAAACCATTCTATGATTAAGTTCTTAATTTTCAGTAAGTTAGTGCAAAATGTCTCATCTACTACAGCAGAATTCCAGAGACTGTGCTATGCTGGGTGAAAACAGAAAAAGTCGAACAGTCAACAAGTTCCCAGGCTACAAGTGTTACCTTTGATGTCAAGATCAAGGACTACACACAAGATATATAGGATGGAAAGTCACAATAAAAGCAACACTCAAGATACACAAGGATGAGGGGAATGGGAGAACAAGTAGGTGAAGGATATGGAACAGGCTACCAAAGCACCGTGTATATGAAGGAAGGGCCTTTGTGCATCACCTGTGTTTTTTAGTTTTCAAGGTGGTATTTTTCTGTCAAGTTTTTTACTCATGCTCATCTGTCAGGATTGCCTTGTATATGCCATCTACATGAAACATATGCCACTTTGTGCCTCCACCATACAGCCTGGCACCTGCCATGCCATCTGATCCCATGGTAGGATACAGAACCATGACAATATAGACCTCTAAACTACTTAAAGGACATTCTGATCAATCACTCACTGAAGGAAAGAACTAACACAGTGCTTCACATACTTAGGGAATGTCCTGAAACAATCAAGCCTAGTCTCTCTCTCCACTGTGGGACACCAATTCAGGAAAAAATACAAAATAGAATATTCTTTTCTGAATGCACTTACAAAGATCTGGTTGCCTTTTTCAGGTTAGAAAATAGTGTAAACCTTCCAGAGCCCTCAAACAGCAGTTTGATGGCATTACCTTCAGTTATCAGCAGTTAAGAAAGGTTAATTTATGCCTAGTCTTTACTGAAAATAGAGTACTCCTTACAGGGTATTTTGAGGACTTCTAAGGTGAATTTTAAGAATTGATGTTTGTGCATAGGTTTGATATCAGTCAGCCTTAGCAGGGTGAAAATCCATACAGAACATAAAGGATGAACTTAACTAAAGTTTGCCAGGAGACAGGAGGGGTGCCATGAATGGATCTGGAAGAGCCCAGAGAAGTGAATGGTCTGCTTTAAGAATAGAATTAAAGAGAAGTTGCCAAGAATTCTCAACAAAGATTAGCACCATGTGAACCCTTTTAAACTCTTCAGAGAGAACTTCCTTGTAGCAGCACTAAAAAACTACTCCAGCCATCTACAGGGAACAAAACTTTGGTTTAATCCAGATACAAGATGCGAATCAACAATGAAAATAATAGGATATTGGGTCATACAATACATGCTGGCTAGTAAGGTTCTCAAGATAGGTAATCCAAATGAAGTGGATCAACATGATAGCCTTCACACAGTAACAAAAAAAGTCATTCAGCACAAGCTATTTTTGATGCAAACTGAGGGTAACCAGTTCTAGACACTATCTTCATAAAATCAAAAAAACTCTTCTCAGTATTCAGAGTATTTCAGAGATGCCATCATAACTACTTGAATTCTTACACCCACATATCTTAAATAATCCTAATGGTTTTCTTCATTATAATTACTAAAATTTAGTAACTACTTAGAAATAGTTACAGCTATGCAATGACAATCAAGCAAAAGATATTTGTTTTCTTTAATCTCTCTACCTGTCACCACATTATGTGGTAATAGACAAGTCTATACAGCACACTCAAAAGCACCAGTAAGCTGGTAGAGGTATGTGTACAGTATCATTCATGCCATATTCATAACAGAAATACAATAAAAACTGTTCAGTGAGCAGCAAGTCTCAGTGCTTTACGTTTTAAGCAGCACTCGGAACCTGAAACATTTCTGTTGTCAAACAGAGACCCGAGAAAACCAAAATTATTACAGAGAAGCTATATTGACAGTTTTCTCCACTGTACTGGGAACACAAAGGTCCTAAAGACTCATTCAGACTTGCTAATAAACACTTCTGATTCGTTCAGGTGCATCCACTCCTTTCTCAGCCCCTCACCAAAAACTCATTATTTTTTTGGAATAAAAGTCAGGCTAATATTGACCAATCTGCAGTCCTGCTATTTTACCTAACCCTCAGGAGACACAGAGCAAAACTGTCAGAACCACTTGCTTTCACACCTGATGTCAGATTATATCCTTACATAATATTACCAGTACTTATGATGCTGCAGTCACCTATAATGTTGCACAGCTTGAGATCCTGGTTCCAAACTATCAAAAGCAACTTCTTAATATCTTACAAAAATGATACCAAGATTCTACTGTTTGCTAGCTGACTTCTTGTGCATAAAAAGCATACTACTGGGAAACATTAAAAACACTGGAATCAGAGGAAAACAGACTTTTTAACTGAGAGCAAAAAATGTGTCAGTGTGTAGATTTAGTAGGTATGTTTGTTCTTTGACATTTTAGATGATGAAACATGACCAGAGAAATCAAAAAAAGAAAGCCTCTAAGACTTGTTAGCCACATAGGATTCCAAAAAGTCAGTTTAGCATCCATCATCCTTGGGCAATTCAAAGCCTACATACCTGTCACTAGTCTAGAAAAATAATTCATTAGTCTTTTGCTGAAAGGCCAAAGCCATAAAAAAAAATATTGTAGCAACAACTGTCACTCATGCATGCTTTTAAAAAGCCTACCAGCATTTGCACAAGTAGTACAGTAAAAGCCACACAGAGTAACTCAGGTCTACTCCAGGCCCTGCTAAAGAGCCACTACACACAGTAAGCAAATCAGCTGAAAAGAACCAAATAAATACTTAAGCACTT
>WEKY01005166.1:0-41363 GCA_013390045.1 Picathartes gymnocephalus
ACGTGATAAACCAACAAGAATTATTAGGGGTTCATATCTGTGGCACTTTTGAAGAAATTGCAATATAGTTTCACAGCTCTGTTTTCCAGAGATTCCTACACAGCATTCAGGTCTTTCTGGATTTGCTGAAGCCAGAGGCAATAAAGGTGCTTGGCTTCCTGTAGGACTGAGATCTTGGCAATTAATAATGAACTTGCTACACACTTAAAGTAAACAAAAAAAATAGGTGTTTTAAATAAAATGGAATAGATACTGCCTTGCAAGCCTTGCATTATGAAGAGAAAATCTTTAGCCTGACATATGTATTTTGCTTAACATTAATTTAGATTCAATTTTAATTCATGCCATCCTTTTAGTGAGTGGTGAGTAAAGAATGTAGGAACACAAATCCTCTGCTCCTAAACAATTTCATTGAAAAAACCCACCCTGTTATTTAATGTTTTCTAGAGATAAAAAGCAAGTTATGGCTACGCCAGATTGCTTTCTTTAACAGTGTGGGAAAGACTTTGCTATAAATGACAAACTGTAACATACAGAGCTACAAAACAGACAGATAAGTTAATGCTTTAGACTACGTGTCTGTAATATTTTAAAAACAACTTAAGAGAAAACTAAAATCAATTTAAAAATGACAGGAAAAAAACATATCAGGATGTAACATTATTATCAACAGACTTAATTTTCATTGTTTTTGGAAAACATTAGTTGTTTTCCTGTGTTTTAAGGATTCTGAGAAGATAGCTGTAAATGTAGCATTTTTACCCAGCCATGCCTGTTGATCCTAGTGTGTAGAGACATCAGCATAACATTAAGTAGCAAAAATCCTGCACGTCACTAGCTTTACAAGATGGCATTCAATGAAAATATTTGCACGACCTAATGCTGATTGCATTAATTAGACTCCTTCATTGCTTTGATTAAATCCCCTCATTGCATTTTACCTTCTATCAAATATGTTAATGTGCACATTTCCAATGTTCATTAACACATTTTGCTGAAAACAGCCAAACATTCAAGTAGATGAAAAAAAAGACTATTGGCTTTCTTATTTTGCTTTGTTCATTATATCTGCTGAAAGTGTGGAAAGATTTCTCTAATATGCTGTTCAATTATTTGATATTGATTTTCTTAATGTTGTCACTTCCTCAGTGACTATTGTGACTAGTTTTAGGAGCCTGCTCTGAGAGGCAGACATCAATTACTGTTCCAACTGCTTTGTCTTTCTGAAATAGATATAATCATGTGGTAAAATTTTTGGCATACCTTGTGATAAATAACAAGTTTGTTTGACTCCTAGGAATCATTTTTCCCTATAAGATGCTCTTTATGGTTTTGATATAAAACTAAATGATTCATTTAAAAGCCTGGATTGCAAATTCAATAGAGACACTCCCGTCTCAGAGGAGAGGAATGCTTAGTGTAACCTTGTACATACACTGAAGGGACTTCATCAGAATATAACTTGGACCATCTACAGCAGTTCATTGGAAACTTGGGAGATGGAAACTTCCTCAGAGAAGCTTTCAGTAGGAGAAATTAACACAGCAAACAGGATTTCAGTCCCAGACCTACTAAATTCAGTAAGCCAGGTTCTCAGTGGCATTATCAGTAGTTTCTTTTCTCTGATTAAGACACAGAGTACAGGATAAAATTCCTCCCTATGTGTAAGGCCAGCACAACTCCGATGTCCAGCACACTCCTCTAAAAGCAAAAATCTTACATTAAGAAACAAAGAAGGATTTTATGGTGATTCAGATGGATAAATTCCATAGACTCTTCATGAGTTTTATTTCCAAAGATCTAGAGAAACAAAATGCAGATGTAACAGTCCTTCTGCTCTGTAGTGCACATATGGGACAATATCCCAATAGATTATTTTTCCTGCAAAATAAATGTTTTTCTTCCTTATTAAATGGTATATATTATACCAAAATGAAAATAGTAAAAAAAGGCCAGAGTCAAGATTATATAATTGAATTTTTTGTCTTCAGTTTAAGCCCTAACTTGCAAAGAAAGAGAAAAAGGTGTTTCTGAATGACTTCACTGAATAAAACAGTAATGAGAGTAAACTCTGTATCTATTTTTGTAAGTATTTACACATGCAGTATTCAGCAGAAAATTCACCATACAGCATGACTGCAGTTGAGTATCACAGATGAGTAATCTACATCAGCCTGGGCAGTATCCCAAAGAATTCAGATGTTCAGTGTTCCTAATGACCAGGATTTTTTAGCTAGGACCTGTAGGAGAAGTTAAGAGTGGTTTGTACATTCACAAGCTAATTGTTAATTACAGAAATGACTGACTGTGAGGACATTATTATTATTGTCATGCCCTATAATCAATGACTGACACTATGCAGCAGGTTCTCTGTCAGGGTAAATGATTCAAACTCCAGTTGTGTTTTGAGTACTTATGTTAGCAGAAAAAAAAATGCCATTTCTTAATTTTAAAAGCTTTGCTGTGGCTGGCTGTATGATACTATCTCCCAGCTAGAGAAAAAAAAACCCCATAATTACAAATAAGCTTATTAGATCTTGATTAATTCATGTGTATACTTTTAACTAAATAAAAGGCTCCCACTGAAGCCATTGGGGACAGATTGCATGCTTATGCCCACAGGTTGCCAAGTGTTTTTTCTGTTGCATGGCCTTGGAACAGGTCATCAAACCACTACTTTTCAGTTAGCATTCCTCTTTAAGATTTAGAGAGAGAGATTATATAGAGTAGTCTTTTTGGCAAACCCCTCCTATTCATGAAGGCCAGCTAAGTCTGCTGTTTGTTTCAGACTCCCAACTCAACTCCTGGGCAGTCAGTGCTGTCGGAGGGGAAGATGGGAGGGAAGCTCAGACCTAAGATAAGTGCTGGTTCAGGGACAGAAAGCAGCACTGAGCAGGGCAGGGGCTCCCCTGCAGTCCTCCTGCCACAGCAGTGCCTGCGACCAAAGAGAGCCAGAACTTTGCTCTGGGCAGGGGATCTGGATTTGGATTTGCTGAAAAATGGTATCTATCTACATTCCTATAATACAAACTAAGTATATCTGTGGATCAAGTCCCTAAATCTTCAGAGAAAGCTACTAAATCTAATCAGATTAATATTCTTTCAGTATGTTTGTATTACTCTGAGCTTATGGCTTGAGAACACAGGAAAACTTTATTTGAGTTGTCTTGAGCTATTGCTGACACTGGTATTGCATCTGAGATTGAATCTTCAGGTCCACACTCCTTATTCAGAGCAGTGGTGCTGTCAGAAAGAATTTGCTGGGTAGGAGTACTTGTGGTTATGTAGGAGTGCATTACTACAGTCCACCCACTTCTGCCCTCAGGACCTTGCAAAATACACACTGTGGCCTGCCTCAACTCCATGTTTTTCTACCTTTCTCAAGAGAATTTTCCTTCAAAACATAGTTGCAGTGTTAGCTCAAGAAAAATAAATTCAAAATTCTGCACATGATTAGGTCTGACTGTGTACAAACACACATCCCTCTCAACTGCTTGTACAGCAAGCATAGGAGAAAAAAATAATGCTGTTCTTGTGATGTGCATGTTATATCTACATTTTTATTTCTCATTAAAATATCTACACATATATATGCAAAGCCTATCAGATGTAAACAAAGGTTTCAGTTCTGTTTTATTCTAACAACAAAACATGCAGAGAGAAAGCATTTCTAAATGTATTGGTGTGATGGCTCTGATATATTTATGAAGGGACGTATTGGAAAATATAGTGTAATCTTATTGGCACTATTTATGATTTTGGTATAATATATATTATCGTATGCAATCTCTTCTGTGAATAAAGATTTTTTGGGCTGTTTTTAATTATCTATATCACCAACCACTGAAGTTCATCAGAGCAATTTTTTAGATATTTCTATACAATTTATGGATTTGACTTATGATTTCTATGTCAAGGTGGGGAAAAATTGCTCTGCTTTCCACAGACTTCATTATATATCATATGAGAATGAAGAATTAAAGGCAGTTGCACAACCAGTTGTAGCAATTTTACTCTATCAGCATTAGGTCCTGCCTTCTTTTCTGCAGAATTAGAATCAGTGCATTCCTGGATATACAGCTAAAGCTGTCCCATATAAACTCTGAGACACATATTGCTTAAAGACACAAATAAGCTTAAAGACATATTATAAACATAAGAAACTCACTTTCTAAGACTGAGAATTAAGAGATAGTGTGATTATGGATGGTGTATCCTCACAAGATGTGATGACATTTTATAAGCTCAGAACTGCAAGTAACTATTTGATATTTAAATGTCTGAAACAAGATCATCATGAAAAGTACAATGACTTGTGAAAAACAGATACAGGCTTTTGTAAGTATCTTTAAAAAATGCTATTCTTGAGCCCTCTCTCAGGACTGTCTTGCTCTGATTAGTCAATATTCCTCTTTTGAATCACATCTACCCAAGACCAAAATGAAAATGAAAAACAAAGAAAGAAAAGATATTCACCTACTGAGACTGTAGAGTATCTTCCCATTGAGTTCAAAATCTGCATCAGTTTGGATGTCAGAAATATTCTGTCAGGGCAGCAGCACACCTCACTCCCACCCCACTGAGCAAAGCGTGGGAAAGCTGAAGCTCGGAGGGGCTCCTTCTCAGAGTCTGCATATTGGGCAAGCTGCTTTCTGCAGCTCTGATCAGAGTGAGAATATTTATCTACGTTTCAAGGGTGATAGGTTCTTTTCTACGCAGTTCAGTTACCTTAAACACAGTAAGTGCGTACGTTTTCCAAGTCAAAAGCACAGTGCTATCATTTTAATGTACAGCCACTACCATAAAGCAAATCCTAAATGTTATTGCTTTGTACTGTCAGCAGAATTATTTGATAAAGCATTCCTTCAGATAATTTAATCAATACAAATATTATTAAATATTTTTCTTTTGAGGAAGAGTAGGTGGTATTTGTAGGAGAGTGTTCACAAAAAAATGAAAAGTAGTCATTTCAGAGAGATTAAGATCTTATTTGCTGACTTTGGAAACCTGGGATAAGGAGAGTAAGCATTTGCTTCTTTCCATTCCCTGCAGAGAGTTTAGAACCTGAAAGCTCTTTTTGCACTCCCCTTTAATAACCAGTTCTTGACACAGTGTTAATGTTGGTCCTAAAGGACCTCTAATTGCTGCCTTTCCCAGTTGTGACTAGCAGACCACCAAGCAGAAGAATACAATCAGGTCAATTTTAAAGTGACGCAGACAGGGAGGGGTAAATGAAGGAACATACACAAAAATCATACTGTAAATAGGAAAAGGAAACAAGTAGTAAATAAGAACTGGTGATTTTATTTCTTCTCTACAATTTTGGCTTCACTGGAATTAAAAACTATTCATGAGTACATTAGACGTAAATGACTTAGTTATTTGAATAAATTTATTTAAATTGGTAATTTTATAGAATCTTTGATGAAATTGTATATATTTAGCTGTAATCCTTTTCGAATTTTCACATATCTCTAAGTTTATCCACAATATTTGAAAGAGGGTTGTATTTGATAGTGGAGATTACAGTTAATATTTTTCTTATCACTGAGGAATTTTGATTTGGAAAATGTACCAGTTGTGTTTGTTTGGTTCAATGCAGCATTTTGACAGCTTTATTTTCAAATGACAACTCTGATGTTCGAAGGATAACACAAATGTTTGCTGTAATGCTGGTACTGCATTAAGTCTAAGAACATAAAGCAAGCTAAAGTGGGCTTCCAGTTTTGGTGGCTTAGTAACCTTTTTACATGACATTTCTGTAGGACTACAGAGTGAACATTTTTTTGAGACAGCAATGGAATGACTCACGTCTGGCTTACAGCGAATATCCTGATGATTCCCTGGATTTGGATCCCTCCATGTTGGATTCTATTTGGAAGCCAGATTTATTCTTTGCCAATGAGAAGGGAGCAAATTTCCATGATGTCACAACAGACAACAAGTTGCTGAGGATTTCTAAAACTGGAAAGGTGTTGTACAGTATCAGGTAAACCAGTTAATTTTATTTTTTTCTCTTCATCCCTTTCTTTCCCTTCCTGATTTTTCTGGATGCAATGTACGTGTTTAATTTTTTGTTGTCACATGTGTACAACCAAAATGAGACTTAGTAATAGCAGGGTAGAAGGAAAATTTTCCTGCTTCTTTGCAAACATTTCACTTTTTGCAAAATAGTCCGTAAGTAGCACAGCAGTATTTCTTGGTCTTGTTGAAAACTTAAGGCTGTCTAGAACTTTAATGGTATGCCTCAGTAATTCCCATTAGCATTAGCTCAAGTCACTCCTCTTGCAAAGAGGAAATCGTCTCTTCAGTAGTCTGTGGGTTGCAATTTAAAAGTAGAGGGGAATATTAATTTAAATGACTGCTCAACACTTTAAGTAAAAACATGCTTGAAATGCAATACATTTGACATGCAAGTCACTGGCTAATTGGATGTATCTGGTCACATTTAAAAAAAAAACAAACCCTGGAACTATGGAAAGCATTTGTTTTTAATACTAAGTGCATTGAAGTGTGTGCCATGTGACTAGATTTAGCTGAATTAATAAACACTGGCAAAATATGATTTAATATGACCTGATGAAATGGGACATAAGCAGAAAAACAAAATTGCATTCCACAGGCATAAATAGCAGAAAAAGACCTGCAGTATTCATTTGACATTCAGCTTATTGTGAGCTATTAATTCCTTAATAGAAGTAGCCAAAGATGCAAAACACTCTATTATTGCTCTTAGGATTGTTTAAAAGGAAGTAATTACTGAGGGTTTTTTTTATTCCTGGGAGTGCTTCTTGGCTTTTGCCTTTCTTGCATCGTGGAAAGTAAACATGACAGTATTTGTTTAAAAAGTTGTTTAGTGAATTTTCTCATCTGTAAAGCAGATTAGTTTAGAAGGCAGTTGTTTCTGATGGGGTATTCTGGTTTTGACTGCATTTTTATTATGGAATTACTATTGATCCAGGCTCTGGATAGCTGTGTTCTTTAGGATGTTAAATAAATAAACATTAGCATGGAACTTCATCCACTTATATAATTCTTGTGGAAATTCCTTGATAAGATCCCAGTAATATTTGGACAGATGAAGCAGGATTACTGAGCAGGTTTTCAAATTGCTGTACCTGACGAGTTTGAGAAAAATAACAGGATACAAGGATGGTACCAGCACTAGCAGAGTGATAAATATGCTGTCACTTACAAATATTTCCTGTTTCACCCTGAGAAAGAAATGAATGCGTCTGTTTGTTTGAATGACATCAGACACCAACTTATTGGAGGAAGCAGTGCAGTTGGGTGCAGTCCTGAATGCAGATGGATAGTTTTCCTGACATTTGCTCATGCGGCAAAAGTGATATTTTGAGCTGCCATACCACATTTGTAAAATTCCCACACCTAAATGCAAATTAATTTGAAGCAGAGTAAGCAGTATTCCAAGAGAGCACTAAGCAAAGCTCATCGCTGCTCATTTGTATCCTGCAGCAGTAACAGAGGCTTACCCGACACCTCTAACATGGCATATAATTTTTTAACACTTTACAGTGAAGAAAACTTTGCAGAGTACAGAAACTTGAAATCAGGAGCAATTAGAAAAAGTTGTCTTTACTTTCTAGATACTGAGATAAATACTTCTGTTTGATGTCAGCTGCTTGTTGTTATGCTATGCAGAAACAAACAAGAATATTTTAGTGATTGGTTTCAGTACACTGTGAATGTTCGTTACTGCACCAGTAGCACTTTGCCTGCCGTTGTGGTGTTTAACATTTATCATTTAGCATGTTTTAAGTGTTTAAAGCCCTTCACAAATGCCTCTGGGATGTACAGGTAGGCTGTTATGTCGTATTTCCAAATTTAACAAAATCAAGAGCAAATTAATCTTGCATAAATAC
Organism: Picathartes gymnocephalus; assembly: GCA_013390045.1. Taxonomy (NCBI): domain Eukaryota; kingdom Metazoa; phylum Chordata; class Aves; order Passeriformes; family Picathartidae; genus Picathartes; species Picathartes gymnocephalus. Next base: position 7,884 of record WEKY01005166.1, read on the forward strand.
AAACCATTCTTTGCATTAAATGAGTTTAGAAGTGCTCGTGGTAATTAATGGGCAAGAAGCAAGGAGTGTGCATAATAAGGCAGTGGTATCCCTGTTCCCTATATACTGCACCAAAAACATGCAAACACACCATACAGCAGGCTGAACTGGCTTATGCTGTTAAATGCTCTCAGAGTCCAAACCTGCCCTTTCTGAACAGAACTTGGAAAGTCACCTGGAACAACAGCCCATGGTCCATATTTTACTGAAATTAGACATTTGGTATAGGATGTGGGTGCTCAGAAAAATCATGAAGGGGTAAGTAAGGGTCTGGGCCATGTATCACCTCCACTGCAGTGCTTGGCTAAGGGAATTATCACATCCTGTGGTAAGCATGAGGCTCTTCATCCTTCTCTTGTATAGTTGGTCAAAGAAACAAGCCTAACACAGCCCAGAAGAGGTATAATGTAGATTTTCATCAGAGTTTGCCTTATAATAATCATGATGCTCACGCTTGCAGATTCCTACAACTATATTTAATTCCCTGGGAGTTGTTACAGAAAATAAAATGTTGTTGATGGTTGATGTACCCGCCTCTGAATCATAACTTTAGGAATCCAACCCCATTTTTGTATGTTTGCTGCATGCTCAGATGATTACCGTGGTACCTGTTTTGATCTCAGATAACATGCTGTATACAGCCACAGGCTCTATAGCTGGGTAACTGCTCTAAACCTTTGGGTGCTACAGGGAAAACTAGAGCCTTGTGGAGGGAACCCAGAACTACTTAATACTGCAAATATATGCTATTGCCACTGGAGATGTAGCAACAGCTCTTAGAGGCACATGTATTTTGAGAAGTCTGCAATTACAGCAAAGTTATATTCAGCAAGCAACCTCACTTTAGTCAAGATCAGTCTCAGTTCCACTCATATATAACAATCGAAAACCTGTTAAATAGCTGTAACTTTTATTTTAAAGCACTCTATAGAGAGCAGTCAACAAGAAATGTTTGTAATAGCAGTGTTCAATAAATTAGTTTGTGTTTATATTGTATGCTGAAAAAAGAATAAGAGTTCAAATCATAACCTACACAGTGTCACCCCCTAGAAACTTGTGACTCATCTGCTCCTGATCCTTCACTGATTTCTGCTTGGATTGGATTTTGGAGGGGGTTCTGCTCTTGGAAAGCACGGCAGCACTGTGTGATGGTACCAAGAATCCTGTTCCAGGCACTCACAGTCTGTACAACACCTGCATTTTGCATTGCACACCGCACAGCACGGGCTTTATGTTCCAGGGAACAGGATCGTGCCTTCTCTCGCAATCTGAGGACACCTGGGACATCAGGAAAATGCTAAATAAACCCACAGAAGGCTTTATATACTCTCCGAGCCACCCATTTGTGCTACCTGATCCCAGAAACTCATTTCAGGCTGCCAGCCGGCTCAGAATATTAACATCTGCCTAAAAGCTTATTTTAGCAAAGTGATAGAAAGTGGTTTTATTTAAGGTTTGTGGATTTTTTTCTGCATTAATTGCCTCCTTCTCTTTTTAATATTTTCAGTGCATCTCAACCATATGAGATTGATTCAGAAGGTGATATAATTCAGCCATAATACTGATCCACAACATTGAATCTAGAATATATTGGTTAGGAAGGTAAAAGCATTGTAACTATATATAGTTTTTTTTTTTTTTACTTGCTGCTCCAGAAAACACTCTCAGTTGAACTTTGTTCTGGAGTGCCAGTGTATTTAGCCAGAAATAGTTACAAAGCAGATTAGTACATATTTTTTAAATATGAGAAGATTTTAGAAGGTGTTGCATAATTTGACAAGAGAGACACTTGGAATTCTAGGGAGGATATCTGTACAAATTCACAAATTACTTTTCTTCCCATATTTTTGCTATTCCTGTTCAAAGAGCAATTAATTACCTAGGAAGAATTTCCTTAAGTCTTTCAAAATATATGTTTTTCTGTCTTTCTTTGTCTTCTCAGTGCCAGAATTGTTAGTTATGTAGGCAATTAGTTCCTTGTGGTTTCAACTATCGACCTAGTTTTAATCGTAAATGTTACTATGGCTGAGGGCAGAGTGTCTGCTGGAAAGCACTTCTGTGCTGTAGGGCACTAGGAAACAGAGATGGCTCAAGCTGTTGGATTGCTCTGTTTGTGCAGCTGCCCTCCATTCCACAACAAGTAGCTGGCAGGGGGAGCTGGTACATCCCAAAGCCCTCACCTGCTTATAGAAAGCAAGAGAAGTATCTGTGAACACAGAACATCTATTTGCAACCCTGCCTCCCACGCCAGCTGCCTTATGCAGGAGTTTCCAAAATCTGCTCTTCCAAGTGTGGCCATAGTGCTGCGGGACAGAGCACTGAGTCAGCTCCCTCCTGCACCCCCATGACCCCACACACCTCTTGGTGTTAGATCAGGAGTTATGACTGCCATGTGCATCACATAAATCATCAGAAGTAATCCATAGCACTTTTATAATCCAGCTTTTCTGAGAGAAATTTCTGTATTTTGAAGTCTCCTCTGTACTCGTGTCCTTTTCCCTGTGGGAAAGAAAAGCAAATTAAGGAAATACATAGGCAGCACTGCTGGTCCCTCTGCAACAGACCACTCATGGCAAAATGTTCACTATCCTGCTGAAATATATCACTTTTAAATAAGATACAGTCTTGGATTTTTTGCATGGCTACTATAGAATATGTTGCCATGTTACAGTGAAGTCAGGTGTAGATTTTCTAAAACAATTTTGGGGTACAGACTTTATCCGTTAAATGATATTGAGGATCCATTTATATCCATTGTATGTAAATCATCCATGTCCCAGCACAGTCTAGCCTAGCAGAGTGGTAGAAAATTTTGTGTTCTACAGCTCTGTGTGTATTCTGTGCTTTAATTTGATGACTTCAATTTTATTTTACAATCTAGTGTTGGGATTTAAGAGGATTTGGACTTTACAGCATTGTCTTTCCATGTGACAGATTGGCAGATGTGGGATCATGGAGACGTTTATCATGATTGACATGTCTGTTTGCATATTAAACTCCCACCTCACACAAACATATCTATTGCTTCAGGTGCTATCAGAATAACACTGTTATTGACAAGGTGGCAATTTTCTCTTGGAAGGGAATGTCAATAAGCACAGGGACATTTTCATTGAAAACTATTTCATTCTTGCATTGGCAAAACTGTACACTACCCCATTCTAACTGCCCTGACTTTCCAAAACCATAAAATGTCTTCATATACCTCAAAGTAAATTTTCTACATTTAAACCAAATCAAAACATTGAAGAATAGTCAATGGAAATGCTGACTGAAATAGACAACATCTAAAATATTTTGGTGTTTGACAGCTAATATGTACTGTAAGCTGAGGCCTTATAGAGCTACAATCCCTAAACTTTATTATGAGGCACAATGTACTGGGACACGGACACTTTCCAAATTGTGGCTGTATCCTATGTGAATCCAGTGAATTTGACAAATTTGTCTTCCCATAAGCATGATTACAATAATAACAATGGTTTCACAAGCTAAAAAATTGCAGCCTTTTGTGGGACAAGCAGCCATTCTCTTTACGGCTGAACCCAATGTCCTTGGGTTATCATTAGTTGTCTGTTTTTGACTGTCTTTTTCTTTCCTTTTTGCCCTTACTCCTGCCTCTCCTTCCAGCCCCACTCCCCTTCCTTTTGGGGCCTTTTAAATAAATGAACTCAACTTCTCATCCTTTGGGGTTGTTTCCAAATACCCTCTTAACTGCATCACCTACTCCCTTCTTTCTCATTCCCTCCCAATCTACAAATTTAGTCTGAGGATCTAGCCCCAGGTTTCCAATACCCTTACTTTCCTGTTGTATCTAAAGTACTTGCTTTGCATAACAAATAATAAAGTCTACTAAATAAATAATACAGCCTAATGTGGCTACTTTGTTATGCAACTAACATAGCTATTGTGAAAACCCCATTGATTATACTGCTTAAGAAAAGAATAATTTACATTTTACTGACACAAAATTACTTGCTTTTCACTTCATAAGGCATTTAGAGCAAAGCAGGGATATGGGGGTTATATCTGAGCACGTACTGGCTCGCTTCTTCCTCTAATGCCATGCACATCCCCAGATGAGACACGAGAGCACTGGAGGTAAATACGAACTCAAGAGGGGAGCTGCTTAGACTGAAGGACAATGCTGCCAGGAAAAAAAATGGCTCTGAACTGGCCATAAGCAAGCTCACAGAGGAAGCTACAAAGTTCACAGCCATTTACACCTTGAATTCCTGGAACAATATTCCAACAGAAATGGGGACACACACACTAGATACCATGAACTGAACTTCGATCATTTTTGAAAGGGTTGAGATGATGTGACTCTCAGTGGTAGCAGATGATCAGATTTGATGGCATGAAATGTCACTTCTACAGCCCCATATTTCTGTGTCTCAATTATAAAGGAAGACTTTGTTCTAAGTAGAAAGGTGAGAAATGCTTCTGGAGACCAATTTGTACACATGAAGCTGATCTTGGCTGGCAGGATCAAAAAATACTGGCAAGTGGCTACTTCTGGATATCTGTGCCAATGGGATGGTTGCACAGCCAATGCAGGTCTGTGTACCTGCCCTCCTTATGGCTATTGGCAATGCCTGTCCTCGACTGCTGGTGATCAATCACTTCATTTAACCACTGAACTCACACTGGAGTAGTTAAAGGTTAGGTGTAAAATGATGTAGGTGAAGGAATGCTTCCTAAATGGTACAAAAAAGCATGTTTTCCTAGAACGTGGTCCCAGGGATAAACGTCTTTTGCCAATTGGATTGCAATATATGGCTTAGAACAGAGATGTCAGCATGCCAGGAGGAAAGCAACACCATACCAAACACACACTGCAGGAAAACTAAGGTAGAAAATGACAGAGAAAAAAGAAAAGGTGTAATACTGTTCCTCATGGAAAGGAAACTGGTGCTTACAGAATTTAACTGTTACATACAATCACACTTGCATTTAATTTTATAGATTTGTTTGAGCAATAATTGGAAAATCATTTGCTGGCAGCTCATGTGCTGGCATTGTGCATCTGCAGACAGTGATTGCATTACAATGAGAAGTGGGATGCCTGTAATGAGAAATCCACCACCCTGGCTTCTGTGTTGTTAAGCAGTATGTGAAGCAAAGTAAAGCACTGGAGGGAGTGAGAACATGCTCAGAAACAGCAGTACGTGAAACTCCAGCCGATAACTCACATTTTGCCATAGCAGAGAGGGTTCCACGTCTCCTCTAAGCTCCACTTCAGCCCATTCCCACCTGACAGAAATGAAGCTGCAGAACATGACAAATATTAGAGAGGAATTCCAGGACTCCTCAAAAATAAGGGAAAAAACAGTCAGTTTGACTGTTCCATTTAACAGGACAAAGCCTCTAGACTGTGAAAATTATCAGAATTGACATTCAAAATGATGAGTCAGGTCCCTGAAAAAATAATGAGATGGACTACTAAATGAAAAGACATTTAAAAGAAAAATGCCACTGGGATCTCTCTTTTTTGCCTTCTGATAAGTGAACAGTGTGTGTGCCCTTCTTTCAGGCACCCAAGAGAGGGGGCTGGGAGGAATAGAAAGAGATTTTAGATTCTCCTCCCTGTTTCAGTGTCACTAGCCTGAATGGCATTTGCTCCTGTGTCATGAGATGCTGTCATGGTTGCTGTGCAACTTCATCTCCCCTGCCAGTTTAATAGGGAACTTTGTCTGCTTGTGCTTAGGTAATATTTTAATGTCATTTCAGCAGCTAGAAGGATCAGGAGTCTAATCTTTTAAAGAAAAAATGTACCACTAAAATATCTTTAATTTTATTGTCAGCTTGGAGCTTTAAGAAAAATACCAGAAACGTTGCAATTTACAATAGCATCTTTAGGTTTAACAATTCTGGAAAAAAGAAATCCCACTTCTCTCTCTAAATCCAACACTGTGGGGTTTGTACAGGTATTAGTCTTTTGATAAAAATGGAACATAGCCAATGCTACCAATGATCATGCATGTGCTATTTATGTTCTGGTATTTGCAGCATAAAATCCTAGATTGTGAAATCTCCTGTCCCAGCAGCTGAGGTGCAGATGGGCGTAGAGTGAAAGAATGAAGGCATAAGAATAGAAACAAAATGTTATTTTTGACACGATGCCTACTCATGGTGAGGCATTTGTTGCTTTTCATGCTAGTGAGGAGATAATCATGGGGTTTTTTGCAGACGGAAGGGATTTGTACCCTTATCTGCAGGACTTTTAAAATTCCCATAAGTATTTCTATACGTAACAGGACTGATCCTAGTTATTTATCATTAGAAAAATCTCTGTGAGGAAGCTGTTGTTCTGTAGCCCACTCACAGGCAACACTTTTTGCAGAATAACTAATGAATAGAATACTCCCCTGTCATCATATACCATGTATTATGATCCCCAAGGCCTTTCCCTGGTGGAACAAGTGTCCTCCTCTGGGATGAGATGTCACTGAGATCAAGGGAAGTTTTGGGTGTCTTGCAAGACATCAGGCTAAGGAGTGATAGCTGCTTGTAAAAGAGTGGGTTAGAATACAGTTCAGTGGTTGCTGCAGACAAGACAATATTTCAAATCTCAGTTAAAATTCCATATTCTCTTAAATTGTAATATGCAATATGTAATGTGTAAACCAAATTCCCCGAGTGTTCAACACAATACTAGCAGTTCATTGCTTCAGATTTTTGTTGCAGACCATTCACAAGCAGTCTGTCTGTGAAGTACTCTGAAGGGTTTGTGTAGCATTGTGAGGTTATCAGAAAAGTGGTGTGATGGTCGGGAGCCCCAGCAGTCAAAACCCTCAGGCGAAAGAATGAGACTGGAAATCATCTTGGGAACAATCTATTTACAAACATTTTATTTCTATTGATTTTTTTTTTTTTTTTCCTAATTCAAGGTCCTTACCCTCTACTGATGGTGCTGCTTTGGGGGTTAGTTGTCAAAGGCAGACTGGCCTCAAGACTTTATACCCTGAAACCAAGTGGGAGTGGCATTTGACAGGAATTGATAAACAGGAGAAGGAGGGGGAAAGGATGTGAGGACGGATCAGGAGGCAAAGGAGAATGTTTGGGCTCTGTGTCATGTAGGTGTCCCTGGGAGAGATGTAGGTTAGATGGGCAGGCATAGGAGGGTGTGGGGAAAACATCTCCAGGCTGGAGAAGAACAGGATAAAGGCAGGAGTGGTCAAAGGACTAACAGGAAACACAGTACCTCGGCCCCAGTACTGAGCCCAGGACTTGGTTGCACTGCACCTAAATACCTCTGACCCCCCTGGCTGCACATGTGTGTCACCCTTCCACTGCCTGTTCCTCGGAGGATGATAACTGGAGGCAGCAGCTCAGGGCAGCAGCAGTGCCTGTGCTGAGTTCTGCTGCTGGCCCCTCTGGGGTCATGGCTGCTCACACCAGGAGGAAACCTTGACATTGCAAAACATGGTCAGGTGTGAAAGATAACCAGCATGACGGTTTCTGATTAAGTAGTCAGGCCATTTGTTTTTTCCCATGAGATGGCTTATTCTGACTTCTATGACAAGGCCACAGCCTGGAGAATCTTGCCTTCCTGCCTGCAGAAATTGGGGAATGCAGACCTCTGAGTGATGCTGTAAGTGGGTCCCTGGGGTGACCAGAAATTAAAGGTTTTGAGCGGGGTTGGGAAGAGAAACAGGCCCACAACCCAAGTCTTACTGATATCTCAGCACTTTATAGTGAAACCAGGGGATGAAAGAGGGGAGTTTGAATGAAATGCTGAGTGAAGAACTCCCAGCAGTACCTGCTGCACTTTGGAGACATTTAAGGTGTCAGCAGATGCTGCTCAGGAGGACCTGCCTGGTGTATGAGGGAATCCTCTGGAAGAAGGTCCAAAATATAATACAGACGATGCTGCCCTGGAGTACTTGGATTATATCCCTGTCTGTGCTACAGTGCTGCTCACTGACATTATTGATTTATTTATTTATTATTTTTGCCACAGTGGCAGCTAATTGTTCATTCTTTGTTTTCTGGCTCTCATTCTGTATTTTGTTCTGTTCATACTCTTATTTGCATTACTACAGGGTTTGATTCTTCCTTGGCTGTGGGCTGGGTGAGGGAGCAGGGAGGGAAAGAAGAGAGCAGCTTTGCCTCTTCTCTGAGGCAGCTTGCTGTCCCTGGCACTGTGCCTGGTGTGCTGAGGCACTGGAGACGTGGCTCTCCCCTGCTCCCTCATGAGCTTTCTCTGCTCAGCTGGAAAACACAACATTCCCAGGCCCAGAGCTTTCTGTGAGGCAGCTGTGCCACCTGGGCCTGACTGGCGTGGGGTGGAGGGTGCTCAGGTAACTGAAGGCAAAGTCAAGTCCCTGGTCATCTTCTCATTTCAGTTTTACAGATGGTTCATAAAGCGCTTCCCATCAGTGTTTTATGGTTCTCCACCACCAATCTGTTGTTTATGCATCTCAAATGCCTTGGTGGCAGCGTGCCTGAAAAATAAAATAATTGTTCTATAGCAGTTTGTTCTGTTTTATTAACGATTAAAGTATTCATCAGTGTAAATCCCCGTTAAATTTGCTCTTTGCTCCAAGCCTCCAGGGGCCCTTCTTGAATTTGCCAAGTATGACACGTTAATTTTGCTGAAATATTTTCTGTCAATGACACTGTTATTATCAGCACTGTGTCTTGCTATATCTACCTAACACTTTCCATTTATGACCCTGTGTCCTTCTTAACATAGATATATAAGTAGTGACATGGCGCCAGGGTTTGGAAACATTTGCAGGTTCATAGTTTTACTGAAAAAGAGCCAACTGATATAAATTGACCCACCACTGTGGACTTCAGTGGATCTATTTCAAATGCCAGCTGCTGAACATTTAGCATGTAGTAATCCTGTTGAAAGTCAGTGGATCTGTGGATGATACAAGGCTATAACCATTTGTGTCAACACTTGCATTACTGCTGGTAAAAGGGATTAGGGGCAAAGATGTTAATTCTGAATGACTACTGTGCTGAGGTGAACAACAGGTAGAGGTAAAACTATAACGGCTCGATGTCTTGAGATAGTCCCATCAACACAGTCAATAGAAATTATTTTTCATTTTTCAGGATGAGAAGAGCATAATTTAGTCTTCATGAAAGACAACAATGATTAGGAAGAGAAAGTAGGACAGAAGGACACACAGTAGGCTTTGTGTGAACCTACAAAATGAGCTTACATAATTTTCCCATCTTGCTGCCAGGGAAAAAAAAATCGATATATCTACCTTGTGTCAATGGACATAGATTATTTTTTTCCTTGTGAATCTTGAAAGCTGCAACTGGGTATATTCACTTTCTTATAAGTTTGATATTAAAATAACAATAGACCTTCCTAACCATGTATGTAGTCAAACCCCCAGATTACTTGAATTTTTGGAGTGTAGAAAGGGATGAAGGAGAAAGGAAACAAAGTCAATGTGCAGTCTACACCTGACAGTCAGTAAAATCAAAGGGGTGGATAGCCCATGCCTACTTCAGTGAATGCAAACAAATGACATATTTACAAAGGCTGAATTTGCATAAAGGCATGTTTGAAAAGAACTTAAAACACCTAAGCCACAATTAGAAGATGACTGAAAGAAGGGAGTTTGATATAGCAATGTTTCAGAAAAGAAGCAGAGGCACTGTTTTGTTAATGCCGGGGATTAGCAACTTAATTACCTCAATCTTTAATGCAGGAAATTACCTAGTAAAAATGAGACTAGTTAACATTTGCAAGGACTTAAAATACTTAAATGAGGAAAGGACAGATTTTCAATGACACTTATACGTCTACTAGATAAGCTTTTTTCCCTAGATGACAATTTTGTTTTTTAAATATTTCTGATATTTGGTCCCAAAAGTTAAAAGTAAGTTTACTTCCTATGGTGATGTTGAGAAGAGTACTGGGGACTTTTCTTCATCTCAATGTCACATAAAAGTGACCTCTAATTTCCTGATACTACCATCTTGTTTGCTGAAGACTGTGTCAAGATGAAAATAGTCTGACTTTTTATAGATAGCCCACATGTAGGCAACAGCAGTGATGCTGAATGTGATCTTAGATCTGGTTGAGACAATTTTGATCTCAGTTACCAAAATATAATCTTTTTTGTCATAGTGATTTTATGGCTAGAAGCCCCAGTCAGGTGTTCCCCAAAACCTCACATGGTGAAGAAACAGACTGAAAGACCTTGAATAATTTGTGTGTGGCAAGAATCACAAAATCATTGCGGGAGACAGAACTTAATCAAGTATTTCTCTGTTGAGATCACATGTTTGTGGGGCAACATAATTTCAAGGTTATACTTCTAAACAGCTGACCTGTGGGTTCACTGACATAACTAAAACATTATTGTCATTATACTGTGTTAATGTTTCAATGTCCCTTCAAATCAGACTGACTTGTTATCCCCTTTCATAATAAATGGGCACAGAGGGGTTTTTTTTACTCTTTGTTTCAAAGTGGTTTTTTTGTGCTGAATGTAACCAGAAATAGAAATGTACTTTAAAAATATTATTTAAAACAAAATCCTAATATATATACTGTTTATCAAAGCTAGTTGTTTGTAATTAGGCCATCCCAATATTTTGGTTAGCTAAAAATGATTTCTCCTCATATGAAGAAAAGAAATAAAACAGAAGAGACAGTCTTGAAATAGATTTCAATCAAATGTTAAAAGGTTAAGAAAAGAAATAAAACAGAAGAGACAGTCTTGAAATAGATTTCAATCAAATGTCAAAAGGTTAGATCAACTAAAAAGAAGGAAGAAAGATTAAAAATATTCCCATTTAAGTAAAGTTATGCTTTATCTGGGACAATAACAACTGAAAAATTAAAAGAGAAATATATTTTGTATGATTATGTTCCTTTAGGCTTACTTTCTTCTCTCTGTACTCCTTTAATGCGATGTGATTCTTTTACTGTATAATGTTGTTTTTCCTTCTTTTAGTGGCTAAGCAGTAAGAATGAAAGCTTGGAAATGGGACTCAATGTTCCAACAGAACAAAAGCACTCTGTTAAAAAAACTCCATGGTTGTTGTTTCCCTTTTTTTTTTTCTTTTCCAAAATAAAAATATGTGTCCCATGACCAGGCGTTTCAGCTTTTGGATTATTTGGTTCAGTACTGTGCATAAAACATGCACTGGTGCATTAGTGGAGAGCATGTCTTACTAACTTGATGTTGTCTTCTCTGCCTCTGCTCTGCTCAGGCAGTGCAGGCTGCGTCTGGTTTGCTCACACACTTTATCTCCACAGCTCTCACGAGCTTAAGAGCTCAAAGGGGAGAGGAGCCCAGCCTTTGAGGTGTTAAATTTGGTCTTGATCCTTTGAACTCTAAGTACGGGGCATTAGATGAAACCTGTAGATGGCTAACATATTTTTTTTTGCCTCTAATTTTAGGCTTACTTTAACCTTGTCCTGTCCCATGGACTTGAAGAATTTTCCTATGGATGTACAGACATGTACAATGCAGCTAGAGAGCTGTGAGTGCCCAATTGCTTGATCTATCAAGCTTTTACCATAATATTCAGTGATTAGATTGCATTTACATTATCGCATTTGTGTGGTGAGACTCAGTATTCCTGTTTTGTAAGGGAATTATGTTTATCACCATAATGTGAGGGTTGCCTGTTTCTGTACTGTTCCTGCTCCCTTATCATTCTCCCTCCTGGGTCACATCACCTTACCCATCAGAGTTGCATCACTTCCAGGGGTAAATACAGCAATGCTATGTGGGAGAAGTTAATAAATCTCAGGAAAGTGAGAACAATCATTACATAGCCAGCGATTCGCTATGTCCAAGTGAATTAGGCTCGTTTTTGGAAAATGGAAGTGAAATATCCGATGAAGCAGCGGTCCCATCAGTGATATTTAAGATGGTGTGCTAAACACAGGCTGGGGAACCAGCTGACACCCTCCCTGCTGGGTAGCTGCCAGCACGCGCCACGGCACTGCCTCAACCTGGCCTGGTAACAACCAGGCGAACCCCGGGGTGGCTCAGACTGTGGCAGGTGCCAGTGATCGTTCCCAATATTCAGTAGATACCAGTCCACCCTGGTTTTTTTTATTTAGGGGAGAAAGGATTTAGCTGTATGGCTATGAGCTGTAGGCTGCCACCTGCCTTTGAGCCCAGAGAATCTTAGACTGGTCTGGGCCAGCAAAATTAGTTTTTAGTGGCAAACCAGGGCAGTACTTCCCAATATAACAGTGTTTACTTCTTGCTTTTAATAGAGTAATGGTGTTGCTATAGCAACCGACAACTAAGAGGAATCATGCTGTTGTTAATCCAACAGTTTGAAAATGTAACTGAGATAACACATATTGCAATAAAAGACATGCTTGTCAGACATAAGAACATTTGCTGTTTCCTGGTCAGTTGCCATCTCATAAACTCTGATTCCTCTATTGCAGTTGGCTACACCATGAATGATCTGATATTTGAGTGGCTAAGTGATGGACCTGTGCAAGTTGCAGAGGGTTTAACCTTGCCACAGTTTATTTTGAAAGAAGATAAAGAGCTTGGTTATTGCACAAAATATTACAACACTGGTGAGCATTATTCTATTTTTTTTCTATCAATTGTTCCAATGGTATGTATTGTCAATTTGCAATGGGAAAATATGGGTAAAATTAAAAAAAAAAAAAGAATGTAAAATTTGATTCAGTCACACTTATTTTTAAATCTGAAAAGAAAGAAACTTTCTCCCCATTGTTTTTTAAAAAGATTTAATTTCCAAATTTTCTTTATTTTCATTAAAGTATTCTAATATTTTTTAAATCATTGACGTATTTAAAATATTAAAAAACTGATAAAAATCTAATTGTTTTGATGAAAAAATGAAACTTTTTTTTAACTAACTCTCTTATTAAATATTGATTAATCACTTTTAAAGTACTGATTTTTCTGAACCTGGTTTATTTCTCCAGCATATCAAATTGTCAGTGAGGAAAAATATCAAATTTTCACCAGTTTTTATGTTTAGTCTAATTTATGAGATGTAGCATGTGAAAAGACAATGTTTTCATTGCTGATCTGAATAGTGTACAGACATGGAATGTTGGGAAATTAGGTGCTTGCTTAATACTCTAAAGTTTTTTATTTCATTTGCTGTTTAGGAGTTTATAATGCTATGTTTTCTAGCTGTAGCTTTACAGAAAATAGGAAACTGTTAAAATTTTGATTTAGCTGCTTGGAATTTATTTAATGGGGACAGCATTTAGAGAACAGTTTTCTGGGTGCTTTCTGGGATTAACTATAATCCCTCTCATCTAAAATAGCTTTTTCATCATTTCAGCATAAGAGCTGATCTGGTTGCATCAAATACATTTGTTTCACTCTAAGAAATAATACAGTGTGAGAGGCTCTGCCTCTGCCAAAAATAATGTCACATTTATATCTCATGAAAACTGTTGGTTTTAATTTTTATAAATGCAGCCTCTCATTTTGGAGCCCAAATTACCAAGGAAGGAAAACTTTGTGATTGGCACCCCCACTATTGTGTTCTCTGTAGTTTGCTCCTTCAGGTTTGGTGTGAAATTAAAATGTAGATAAAACTTATTGCTGAGACTTTTCCTAAACTCACTGTCCAGGCAGTGCCACAAAAGTCTGGGGAGCCTCTGACAGATGGTGCCACTGATGTGATTGCTGCCATAAGTGGCCACCACACCGCTTCCCAGTCCCCTTCTGTACGGGCAGACTGGTCAGCAACCGTCACTGTCCAGGTCTCAGCATCTGCCTTTCGAGTCACAGCTCACTCATTTTAGAAATTCTGGGCTGTCAGAGGATCTTATTCAGTCTCCACTCCTTTCTTTGTCAAACAGCCTCTGTGGTCCCCTTTGTGATAACTCTTGCACCCACCATTCAGCATTGTAGACCACCAGAAAAATATAGGGACATCACAAAAAGGAGCAAACAATCTAATTTCCCCTGAAAGGGTGAATGAGGAAAAATGCATCTCTATTCGTTTTCCAACCAATACAAAAAGTGTCGTTTGAAACCATTAGCATGACACTTCAGGAATGAGAGGCTTTCCTGCAGTGTGCCTGGAGTGAGAGCCCTCACAGTACCTAACCCAGAGTAATTTTGAGAGCAGCACAGAGTGATTGCATTAGCAGCTGATGAGCTGTTGCAGCTCAGGACTCTGCATCTCCTGCTGCACAACTAGTTCCACTGTCAGGCAATCCCAAACCTCTGTCCTCCAGGACTGCTGTGCAGCAGCTCTCGGTTGTTTGAAGAATCGCTCACCTCCCACGAGAGATTGGTTTAGGTTTCCTGGAGTCAGACTTTTAGCAAAATTCAAAGTAGTCTATGAGTTGATTCTGCTGTGAGACATAATCCACAGACACAGGAAAATTACATGAGCAGAATGAGAAGGAATGTGACCTACCTTAGGACTGTAAGAGTAGTAGTTTATAATTTGTTCAAATACGACTGCTTAATCTCATGCCTCTAAAAGGCCAAAATGCTGTCCCCTTTTATAATTTAACGTTATATTTGACTAAAGTACAATTGAATTTTGAGAAAAGAAACATTATGTTATATTTTCTGGAGGTGAAACAATTGTGCTAATATTCATTTCCTCAGTTAATATGAAGAACTGGGCACAGTATGCTCCAGTGGTCCCATGCTTCCCCCTAGGCTAGCATGCAACAAGTGGCTGACTAGTCTGTGTATCAGGATCTGTTTACAGTATTAGGTTAGGAAACAGGCCACACGTCTAACTTATGTTCAGAAAACAAGATAAAAATGTGCAAAAAGCATTTATGAAAGTAATTTCATGTTCTAGGAAAGTTTACATGCATTGAAGTCAAGTTTCATTTGGAGCGTCAGATGGGATACTATTTAATCCAGATGTACATTCCTAGCCTGCTGATTGTCATTTTATCCTGGGTTTCTTTCTGGATCAACATGGATGCTGCTCCAGCCAGAGTTGCACTGGGTATCACTACAGTTTTGACAATGACCACGCAAAGCTCAGGATCGAGAGCTTCCCTCCCAAAAGTAAGGAAATAATTTTGTACCACGAATTTGTTTTTAATAAGAAATGCTTGTGCTACTCTTTTAAATTTCAGAAAGGTTTGTGTAAATACCCATCTAATAAGGATATGTGAGAAAGTGGTAACCGTGTGATGTTAAACTTGCAATATCCTTGCATTTAGATTAAAGAATGTTTCTGAATTTTGAATGAGTTTCTACTAGTTTTGGCACTTATTTTTGAGTGTGGAGAAACTAGATTTTCTGAAGTATTTAGATATGTTGCTGGATTTCTTTCAGACTGGAGACTTTAAAAACACTGGACTGTTAGACTCTCATATATCTTGACGTTTCTAGATATGGCACTTAGTCCAATGAATATATAAATATACCCCCAAAAACTGTATATATAAAATATGTGTATGTAACATATCTACACCTAAAAGATTTCTTTGGAGAACCTTTTTAGTGTGGAACTGCTGATGTTTTGGGTTTTTTTCCACAGCAGATTTTGTCCATATTCCACTTATTCAAGTGCCATCTGAAACCTTCATCCTGTCTATGCACAAAAATATCCTCTCATTCAAATTTGGTGGTCTTTTTAATCCTGGCTAGATGCTGTAGATGAACTTAGAGATTACAGATTGGATTCTCTGTTTAGTCAGGCTGACAGCTCTTTTCAGCATAGGCACAGCCCAAATGCTTCTGATAACAACATTCCCAGCAGAATTTAATGTGCAAACTCAGATTTTATACAATCTTCTGGAAGGGAGCTCAGAGGTAGGTAAATTTGCAATAGTCTAAGGAGTTATGAGATATACTCCCTGAGGAGTCCTTTTCCAGCAGTCCAACATCCCAGGATCATAGTATCAAATTTTGAGTGTTTGTGTAGATCATGATCCATTTCAAGAAAGCATGCTATATATCATGGTGCTTCACCCTCAGTATCACATTTAGTCTCATTCCAAATATGCAAGTTGTTCAAGTGAAGGGCAACTTCAAAAATATAGGGTAACTCCAAAAAGTGCACAGATTGTGTTACTCTTTTGTTAGTAATGAGAAAGTATCACTTAAAAATCTGGGAAGTACAACATTTGGTTCAGCTTCACTTATTCACTTGGAGGTATACATAATTTTGCATGCAAACTGAAACTTCTCATATATTAACTCAGAAGTTCAAATGGAAAATTTATTAAATATTTTTTCAGACACTTCAGTCAATACTACCAGTAAACAATCTGAAAAGAAAGTCTGAAAAGATAATCTTGGCAAGAAGCATACGAGCTCTTTAAATAGCAAGTTTGCAGTCACTGAAGTCCGTGTCTAGATGGCACAACATGAATCCATGTGAAATATTCCAAGTTTCTTATAAATTATCTAGCTTGAGAAGTATAGATAATACAATCTCTGGAGTGGAGATTCCCACCCACATTTCCTACTAGGCAAAAAAACCCTGCAAAGAGGCTCTGCAGTGTTAGCATGCCCCAAATGCTAATGCTTTAGAAGATATTTTCATCACAGGCCTTTGGTCCAGCTGAAATGTTTTCCCTTTTGCATTCTGTTGTGTTTGAGTAGAAAAGTATTTGCTGAGTGGAAGAAATGGGAAGATGCAAAATATATTGACCGTGATATGTTGATTATCAGAGAGGTTCTTCTCCAGCCTCAGGATTAAATACATTTACCTCAGCAGCTGTCAGAGAACCATGGTGCTCTGCCCATACTCCATCTTCTCCTATTCTTCTGTATTCCTTTGCCAGAAGACAGCCTCTAAGAAAAGTATCTCACCAGAGAGTCCAGTACACTTATTTCAGTCAGACTGCACCTGGCTGTAGCATTTTCTCTCTGTAATTCAGCTGAGCTCTATTTTTCACCTTTGATCTCTATATGTTAGTTAATCCTTGTGGGGGCTTTTGAAGATGTGTCCGTTGACTTAAAAATGTGGATCTAAGTAAATGCCAGCATTCCAGCCAGCTGACTCTCACCTGGATGACTCAGGTGCTTGGAGAAACATGGGCATCATTCAGGTCCTGAATCACCACTACCTAATTCCTTATACACAGAAGAAAGATTTTCTTGCTATTGCTGTTGCAGGCACTTAGCTATTTTCAAACCCCATCTGTAACTTAATATCAAAATTGTATTTATTAATAAAATCTGTCCAGCTGAAATGCACTTAGAAATAAAAATATGAAAAGAATTGAATCAAATCAGTGTCAGATCGGAAGTCTCAAAATCCCTGCTTAAAAATAATGGTTTTCTAAGCCCTGTCTACGTGTTGCCAAGACACAGGATGTTAGGCTGCCAATGAAACCTCCATTTAAAAGTTGCTCCAAGCATGAATGTCTAACAGAATAAGATATTTCAGGAGGGTTATTTTTTCAAGGATATTGAAAAAAGCAGATGCAACTTTGCTTTGTGAAAGCAGCCTAGGATTGAATACAAGAGCTATAATTTCCCCATCCTTCTTTGTGTCCTGTTCTTATTAATATAGATTTATGCAATTTAACTTTAATTTACCCAGTTTCATGCCAAGAGTTTCTTTCTATTCTTCTCTATTTTAATAGAGCTTTACCACAGAAAACAACAAAGTATCAAACCTTGCCAACTTTAAGGGACTAATTCCTTTACCTAGAGAAAGGCAAAGAAGAATTGTGATAAGATTCCTTAGGTTTTTTGTCTGTTTCCAAGTTACTATCTAAATGACTAAAGTGGTACTGTTTAGAAGTAATTACCTACATATTGTTCTCAGTGCTGGTGTAAGATAACATGACAGTGTTCTGTTTGCTTAAAATTGCTCTTATCCATATTAATAACTAACATTCATTTCCATGCATGGATTTCATAATAGGTCATGGCCACACAGATATTAGGCACTCGACTGTTGAAAATTAAACATAAGAATGAGATTGCTGAAAAGAAAAGAAAATGAAAGGAAATGAAAGAATGAAATTAATTCAATCTGAATCTTATATTTGCTGCATATAAGAGAAGTATTCTAGAATGCACTCTTGTAAGTGAAATATATTTCTTTGGTAAATTTTGTAGTATTTCTGTGGAATTACTATGTTTGGAGTACTTTGTAATTCTGTCTAAGAATATAGGATGAAATTCCAATACCAGCACCATAGTAATAAAGAAATCAGTATGGTTTTTTCCCCTTATTCTTCTGCAAAGTCAATTTCTTTCTTACCAAAGGCAAGAGTAGACTATGAGACAGATTACATGACAGCAAAGCTACTGTTCTAGGAAGGGTGACCTACAGTGCCTGTTTCAGAAAGCAGAAAGGTTCTCTTCCTCCAAAATTTTAGCATAAACTGAGCAACAATGCACTATGAGTCCATGAAATAATGATTTTCTGTGTAGGGAGTGTCTGCAGAGAAATATTTACCATGGAGCCAATCTCTTTAAAAGTGATTAAATTATTTTGTGTTTTTATGGAAGACTCTTGAGGGGTCCTCTAACCGGAATTGCCCTAGTTGGCTGTATTAGGGGGTGGAAAAAAGCTCATCCACAAAGCTGGGATGGAATACACTACTTTCAGTTTGACTAATCCATCACTGGGATGCCCAGGAATGGTGACCCAAAATAGCAGGATTTCTATGATCAGTTCCTCTTCCCACATGTTCATGTATACAAATCTTATCCACATCTGATACACTTATGTCTGAATTCCTCTGGTCACGTCATCACTTTCCGCTTAGGAACTCCATCTGGGTAATGTTTGTGCACCCAGCTGCACCAGTGGCTCTTGCAGATCAGCCAGCTGAGCAGAAATCCTGATCACTGTGACCACACAGCCACAGTGAAATCCCCATGAAACCCCAGGCTTTCTGTGTGAGTCCTGTGCATGCAGCAGGGACATCCTGGGCTGTGCTGGGCTTCACCTCTGCAGGGAAACTCCAGGAGCACCAGTTAGGAGCCCTGTGTGGCCTGCTGTACATCTGTGCGGGGCTCAGCACGTGCTGGTCCTCTGGAAGTATCAGACCCACAGACCCAGAGGGCACTGTGTGTCCATCAAAATAGGGACTGAGGATTGCCTGGGCACCACAAGGGACACCTGTCTTTACTCACAGTCCCAGATGTGTATAAGCTGAGGGAGTAAAGTGGAGGGAATTCAAGGTCCCGGAGTGCAGAATTGTTAAGAAGTGTTACAAAACTGGTCTTTTCTTCTGAGCTTTGAAGCACCGTTTTCTTGCTATTCTTTTTACTTGTAAATGGCTCTCCTGTTGAATCAACAGAATAAAAAGTTTGAGAGGATTTTCCAAAGAGGCATTTGAAAGAATAATGGGGTCTCTGCTGCGCTAGTTGTGTATTTTTCAGATTGTTTTCTTCTTAAAACACTTATATAAACCAAATCTTAGCAACAACAGTCCAAGAAAATGAGTTACTTTTAACACCATAAAGCAAAACATTTCAGGATATTTTAAGTCAAGTGACAGCAACTACATTTTACACAGTTACATAGCATTTACATTGTGTTACATTAATGCACAGAGCTTAATGAATGCATTTTCTGTCCCCAGGGAACGATCTGAGCAGAAAAAAAGTCTCATTCAAAGCTCATCAAAACTTCTGGAAGTCCTTTCATTCACTTCATTTTGCTTCAAATCCCTACATACATTCCCAAATGCAATAAAAGCATAGGTGCAGAGACTTTTGAAACCAAAGCAAATGAAGTCTATCCCCTTTGGCAGTAAATGACTGTTTTTATGTGTCATTCACTATCCCCAGAATATTTGGAGACTTTTAAAGATTCTTGGGCTTCTGGCAGACCAGTTTCTCCTTTTTTTGAATGACAGAAGCTATCAAATAAAGAAGATACAAAAATATGGCACTTCAGGGTTTTTTTTGTTTTTTTTTTTTTAATTCAGGTTAAAATGATACCATAATAAAATTAAAAAAAAAAAAAAAAAAAAAAAATGAGGAACAATACAAAAAAGAAAAAGNAAAAGAAATGAGGAACAATACCAATAAGGACAAGGGAATAGACGCTATAATCTGTGATGATTTTGTTTTGTGCTCATTTGTTTTCATAGGAAGTAGAGCACCAAAGGTGATCACTTACTCTTTCATTAGCAAATTACAGAGATAATACATTTTGATGAGGCATTATGATAAAAAAGCAATAATGAAGTAACTTGGAATGGAAGCAATTTTTTGACAAATTACTTTTAGTCTAATCTCAGGATCTGAAGAGGAAATATAGAAATAATTTGCCAATAATGAGATTTGTTAATTGGCCCTTGGATTATGTGGGTGTCTGAGCATTTTACACACTGCTTAAGTAATTAAGAGAACCCTATTTTTATAAGCTATTTACAAATTTCCGTTGAAGATCTAATGGTCCTAAGCCTTGATATTTAATGTGTCTGCTCTACATCACATATTTATGTACCTTGATAGTGTGACGGCAAACAGATTTCCACTTTTAAGGATTCCACAGGACCCTTGAGTATTTTATTGGTTGTCGGTTTTCTAAAAGAGTGAAAGAGGGTATCCTGTCCAAACTCTTACAAAGTCAGGCTGCATTGTCAGGTAGCCATGAGGAGCTACTCTTCTGTCATGTGCCAACATAAAAATGTTTTAAGACTCACTTTTTTTGTTAATTTCCAGCATTCTTATATAAATTTTTTTCTGTTCACACTGTAGTTTTAATATAAAACATATATTCCTTCTTTTACTAATATTACAAGGTCTTGAAACATGCTTTGTTTGGGTGGGGGAGGATTGACAAAGCTAGGTACAACTAATTTTTTTTTATTGAGACGATATTTTCAATATCCACTGGTGTATTCCATACAGTATTTGAATCTGGATATAGAAATCTATTCTACTCTGTATGACAAAGGAAGTCATATAGACTGAACTTAATTTTCAACAAAAAAGTTCCAAAAGTAAAAAAGGTTTTAAGCAAGTGAACATTTCTTTGCAGACTGTGACTTACTGAAACAATTTAATGGGTACAAACTGATTGGAACTAAATCTAGACTTTTGTGTGTAAATAAACTCTTCTAAAAATGCTATTAAAAAAATATCCTGACAAGTAGTTTATAAGCACCTTCTCATAACTTATAGTTCAGGAAAGGTGTTTTCTGCTTCTGCTCTACAGTTTTACATATTCCATTTCTTTATTCTTATTTCTTCTCCCTTTAATTATGTTTTCTCAATAGTGGTTTTGAGGCAGGATGTTAATGTGTGTGTGCTTGAGGGCAGGAGATTGTTCGAAGGGCAGTGGGAGATGTGTACATGCATCAGGTGGTACGTGGTGTACCAGGGAGAACTTCCCAGCCGCTTCAAATATTAATAGCACTGTGGCCATGTTAGTAGCAGCTTGAAAATACATCCTTGGCCCCCATTAAGAGAATGTGTAGTGCCCAGAAACTTCTCTGCTGCTTCCAGCTACAGCAGCTGGTCTTGAAAAAGGCACTTTCTTTTCTTGTAAATTTTGCACCTTTGAGATCTAGGTAGATACAGAGCTAGAATGCAGTTACAACTTCACTTGTAGCAGAAATCTCAATTAAAATAATGTTGGATGAGCTTTGGCACAGTTATATATGCTGTGATTGTGCATCTGTAATAGGAAGAAATATTTTCTTCCACAACTGTTTCCATTTCTATAAAGCTGAAGTCTTCACTATTCTGCATAGGTAAGAAGACAAAACCCAGCAGGATCCATGCTACTTGTGAGAAAAACAGGAGGAGGAAGGATATAAAAGTTAAGCACAGCACCTAAATCTGACTCTAGAAATTGTCACATTATTCTGTTTAGTTTGGCTGCAGATATGTGGTACCCTGGACAATATTTGGGTCTTACAATGGTTATGTGTGAGTTCTAGTGTTTCTCTCTCTCCTTCATTCTGTGCAAAGCTGACCAATGAGATACTGACTGGTATGTTGTCTGATTAATATCAATGCATTAGGATCTATAGCAGATTCTACTCTATGAATGTGAAAAATGAGTGACTGAGTAAATCGGTCACCATTTCCACTGTACTCATCTAAACTTTAAAGTTTACTTCTCTGTATAGTGAAGATGGTGGTATTTACTGTACAACAAAAGCAATAGATGCTGTCATGTGTGACAGCTAAAAATATGCAATAAGATGTGTCTGAATACCTCTGGGATGTAGTTTGAGCACTCCTGGCACTTCCTCAGCAGGTTTTATAATGCATTCATCTGGGAGGTCCGGCATTCAGCAGAGCCTATTTCAAGCTTCAAAAATGGGTTGAAGTTATTGTGCACACCAGTCTGCTGATTGTTTCATAACCCTGGCACGACCCTGGAGCCTTCAGCTTCATTGTCACACCCTTCAGGACTTTCTGGTGGCTTTTAGTGTCTCTCTGAGGAGTGCCTTGTGCTGCTCTTTCACAGACATAAGCACTGCAAACCCGCTCTGAAACAATGACCTACTCTATTGTGGCTCATTCCTTTCAAGTAATTGCAAGACTTGACTCTATTAGATCATCTAGAACTATTACTTATGAATATCTTCTGTTAATATTTCATTTGAAATAATGTTGATGGGACCCCCTGGAGTCTGGAAAAACCACTTTCATTTGCAGTTTACCTCAAGGCTGCTGCCTTCCAGTCTGAATATCAGTGCTCACTGCACATGGCTGCTGAAGCAGCTGGACCATTGACATCTCACTCCCAAAAGTTGTTTTTGAGGGACAATGGAACCATTTGAATTCTGTTACTTGAATGACAGGTGTTTCTTTGCCCTTTGGGAAACATTTTCATGGGAGAAAATATTTGCTTGTTGATATCAATACCTAAAAGTATGAACTCCTCCTCTCCCTCTTCCCTGCAAGGAACACAGAGGGAGACAATTTACTTTTTCATGGACACATCAGACTTCTGCAGGAGCAGGAGCAGGAGCTAAATGACTCAGTGTGTCTTATATTTACATATAATATGTGTGTTATGACAAAACTACAACTTTAATTCACCAATAGTGTGGCACAATAGTCTTTGCTGAAGTAAAATCAGCTTTGGAAATGAAACAATTCTAAACTAGGTATTGTCAAGAAAACGATATAATTTGGGTTTTTAAGGCATTGTCATGCATTCTAGAATGTGTCATTATTCACAAACCTTTGTATTAAACTTTTAATCCACGATGAAATAGTGCCTCTTTCTCCTTATTTCTTCTTCCTAGAAGCTTGGAGTTAATTGAAATATCTTGTCTCAAAGAGAAGGGAGCATGAGAATAAAAAGCTTTGATCCTCAGTAGCTTCTCTCTGGTGTTAGGCTGCCCTGCCTGTGAGAAACAGACACTGTGTGCTGTCTTCCCTCATTCTACCAAAGGTTAAGGCTCTGGAGAATGGCGCCTGAGCTTTCAGTATGTCTAGAGAGGAACATAATGACTAAGTCACAGCAGAAAATATAAGTTATAAAAAAGAGAGAACACATAACAAGTGTTTCTCAGTTCACTGATTCTTAGAAAAGATAGTAAAATTATGTTACAAATAATTATTGACAATGACACTGTTATAAGGAGAATATATCAATATTTGTCGTTTATTGGAGAAACCCTTTCTGTTATAAGGTTGTCTACTGAGAAACTAAAAATTGCCTTAAATTACTTCATTGATGTAAATTATTGCATTTTCTGTCTCTTTTCTGCAGAAGGGCATTTTCCTTTGTGTGTGTAATGGCAATTGAAACACTTTACTGGTTGATTTGTACTAAAATTTTAGTACAAATCAGCAGAGTTAACAGTTCTACTTTTTAAATTTATCTGGGGTCAGGAGGCATTGATGTCCATCCATCTTTTAGGTTGTGACCAACTTCAAAATCACTTAATTTCTGAGGGAACCATATAGATTGGTGACAGACAGCAATGAGACCCTCCTGGACCACACCACTCTATGCTTGAGTGTGCTCTGCTCATTAAAAAAATTACTTAAAAACACTTTGATTTTCCATAGAACTGACAAAGAAAATATGAAAAATTAAGAAAGTGAAGCAGTCCAAATGTCAGGATTATAATAAAAGCTCTTTAGATTTAGACACAGTGTTCTGTTTCTTTTTCTAATTCAAATAATCAAGATACTCACTTGTTTTTTTAAGGAAGCTGTAGTTGTCTGACAGGATCTAATTTATGAATTTTTTGGCTGCATTTTGCTTTCTCCTGAACCTTCTAGCACAAACAGAATCTGCTCAGAATGAAAACAAAATCCTGTCACTGGGAATGATGTGACTTAAAGCATTCAGATGCTCAGGCTTTACTGCTGCCCTTATTTTTACCAGGGCTCCCCAAAGTCAAGGATGACAGAGTTATGCACAAAAATAGCACAGATCAACTCATTTACGCATATATCTATGTCCGGATATGAAACAAAACAGCCAGTATGTCAAACAGGTTAAAATACCACTCTAGGAAGCAATATGAGTTTTTTTGGTTTGGTTTTTTTGGTTTTTGGTTTTTTGTTTTTGGTTTTTTTTGGTGTTTGTTTTTTTTTTTTTGGTATCTTGTTTTCTTTGTGTACGCCATCTAGTGAGTGGGAAGAAAAAAACCATAATTATTCTCTTAATTGGTTAATTATTCCCTCTGAAGCTGGTTCATTTGTCATGTTTTAGTAATGGTGTAGTGTTGATTTTAACTAGGTATGGTTGGGGATTTTTGGTAAATAATGAGAAATTTTTTTCCTAACAATTTTCCAGTGCCCTGTTAGAATCAGGATAAACACTGCATTGCTCACTCTAGAAGGGTTATGTCTGAACCACACAGCTGGAACAGACTGGAACACTCTTCATTGACTGGAACAGGAGACAGGTGTTTCACAACAAGTTAAAAATGAGTGTACTACATCTCCTTCCAGGAAAGACCTGTAGCTTGGCAAATGATTTCAGGGTGAATTGTTTAAAGGTAACATTCTCTTGGTGAGTGCAGTTATAAGAGTTGATTAGCTTCTTACATTAATGAGGTTTCAGTAGAAGCTTTTCCCAAATTGAAAGACATATCTAATTAAAGGCTGTGGATTGCCTGAATATGGGAACTGCATTTCATGGCAGTTCATCTGGCCACTTCCATTCCTGATTTCTGTGATTAGACTGACTTCCTCCAGATGTGCTTCCCTCTTAGTTAAAGCAAGGAGTTTTCAATAGCAGCTGTTGACCACAGCAGAGTTTAAAATCATCTTATCCAGCTCCTCTGTCTGCCACCTGTGAAAGAGGGTTTTAAAGTAAATCCTTGGCACTGGTAGCTGTTTTTCTCATTGTGGGGGTTTTTTTTGTTTTGTTTTGTTTTCAGTTTATACTCTTTTGAGACACTTTTCTAAGAGGCAAGTGAAAATCACCCTGAAGAGAGAATGAAAGTGAATTTTCAGGTATGCTATCTTCAGCTACAAATGAATTCTGCAATTTACAGCTAAAAGCAAATAAATAGGTCTTCCTATCTCTTCTTTGTCTGTGTAGTACACATTATATTAGATCTGTGCTCCAGCAGTGACAGACACTTTAGGTGGGGTCAGGCATTTTCTCTGAGGAGCTTCTTTTTGTAAAAAACATGTCCCTTTGTTGAAGCTGTGAAAAGGATACTTTAGAATAATGTCTTCATTTCTTGGAAAAATTTCCCAAATAATTTCTGTTGTCTTAGCCACCACTGTCTGATTTCTCTGAGACATCTTTTTTATTATTGAAATGTCTCAATACCTGAAAATCAAAAGTTAATCAGTCTAAAAATATTTGAAAAGTTTGACATGAAAATGGAAATTAGAGAAATTATTCAATTGACATTATTTAAAAACCCCAAACGTGTGATTTGTGACTTTTTTTTTTTTGCATTTTCTTTTTTTATTGTAATTTAGAAGACACTTCTGAAATGTCAAAAATCTCAAGGGAAAGGAAAAATTGCATCCTACTCAGATCTAACATTTACTGAGATACCGGTAGGTACTTTTCAAGCATGAATAATATTAAGAGTTCAGGGAAAAATTGCTCTAATTAAAACCTCACTGCACAAGACCAAGCTCAGGCACACAAACATTGAGAAGAAGAGAATAAAATCAAACTGCCTCATATTGAGCTCTAGCCAGCATATGAAGCTTCAAATCACTGGGGCATAGTTTGGCCTGTTTGAATTCTGATGTGGCTTAGTGACTTGTAGAAATAATTTTCCAGCTCCAGAAGGGACAATGTGACCTTCCAGGATAACAGTAATTTTTTGCATTCAATTTCTGCTACGATTGTGTTCCATAGCTAGTCTGTGTTTGCCTTAAGCATGTCTTAAAAGTGCACAGTCTTCTTTTGAAAATGGAGTTTGGAATTTTATTTCAATAACTACCCAGGCACACTCTTAAAGGGAAGCGTTTTTTAAGACAAGATTCTCTGGCTTTACCTTCCAGCCAGTGTTCCTTGCTATGCAATTCTTGTTTGTTGCACAAATGCTGTCCAGACCCACTGTCTTCACATTCAAGAAATCCTATGATGAAACCAAGTGACTTTTTGAACTTTGTAAACTACAAATTGAGCTTCTTTTGTCTCTCACTCATTCAATGTCTTTGTTAGCCTTCAATCTTGTTTGTATCTTTCTCACTCTGTCAATATAAGCTTTTAAAATATAGCAACCAAAATTATGCTACCGTGGAAACTCTTGAGATAGCTTTCTTCTTCCTTCTCCTCCTCTTCTGTTCTGTTTATAGACTCAGTAGTCATATTCATCTTTTCCCCACAGCTTTGCAGAACTGATGCTCCATTGCCAGTCCCTTTCTGTACCTCTTGAAATAAAAATGGAAAAGTTTGATTAAAATGAGTAGTAACTTAGAAGAAGTATCACAGAGGGTTGTAAAAAATGGCAGTTGATATTCATTTTAGCTACTTAAACAGCTGTAGAGTCTAGGGCAGTTGGGAAAAGTGTGGTTGCCTGAGAGCCTCCCAGCTCCCAGCCAGACAAACAAGTCATAGTTTGGGTGTATGGGGGAGGTGAAGTCAGAATTTTTAAGTCTTCATATCATCAAATGGGAACAATGTGTATTTGTATGGAACATATAAATGTATGAGTTTCATTAATTATAAGACAGAAGAGTTCCAGTGACAGCTTTAGTCTGAGAGAGAAAAAGCTCTTCATGAGCAAAGTGGATAGGCAGTAATTTCCAATACCAATTAAAGTGAATAAGACAATGTTAAAAATAGTAAAAAATTCAAAATGCAGAACCCTTTTGGATTAGAGGAACTGTACCAATGTAACAAGTCACTTGTTCATCCATGCAAGATAAAAAGGAAGAAGAAAAACCTGTTTTACATATGGGGCAGCGTGAAGAGAGAAACAGTTACATAACAAGACCTTTAATAGCTTAAAATCAACTACTGATGTACATCACCAGTGATGGTGAGGCCACACATCAAATCTTGTGTTCAGTTTTGGGTCCCTCTCTACAAGAAAAACATTGAGGAGCTGCAGCACCTCACAGAAAGAGCTGATGAAGGGTCTGGAACACAAGTCTGATGTGGAACAGCCGAGGGAGCTGGGGGTGTTTAGGCTGGAGAAAAGGAGGCTGACATGGGACCTTATTGCTCTCAAAAACTGCCTGAAAGGAGGCTGCAGCCAGGTGGGTCAGCCTCTTCTCCCAGGTGGCAAGCAACAGGACAAGAGGAAAGGACCACAAGGTACACCAAGGGAGGTTTAGATTAGATATTAGGAAAGATTCTTTCCACAAAAAGGGTTGAAAAGCTTTGGAACAGACAGTAGTGGAGTCACCACCCCTGAAAGTGTTCAAAAAATGTGTGGCACTTGAGAACATGCTTAATAGTGAATATGGTGGTGCTGCTGCTGCATTGGCAGTTGGACTTGATCATCTTAAAGGTCTTTTCCAGCCTTAACAATTTTATGATTCTATGATTCTAAACATGCACTGAAAATATTCATGTGTAGCTCTACTGTGTAATTATGAATAGATGACTATTTTTCAGCTGTGGTTTTTAATAAAAGATTGAAGAAAGAGTAAAATAGCCCATAATGGAAAGAAATTGTGTTCCATCTGCATTTGCATTTGTGATGTTGTCCAGAGAAAGCCAGAGAAATTTTTTCTGTTTTTACTGGTGATTTTTCTGGTATTTTATTATATGCATCTGTGTTTTAGCACTAATTTTAAATCAGAAAGTAAATAACTGACTTGTAAACCTGAAGCAAGATTCAACTGTCAAAACTGAGGTGGCTGAAAGTTGTTTTGGACTGTCTTTCTAGTCACCTGAGAGAAGGAGGCACCTCTACTGCCAAATTCTTCTGACACTCACATAGGTATGTGAGGTAGGTTAGGTGACCTCTTCTTTCAAGTGCCAACAAGGGATGCCTGGCTGACATGTCTGAAAGTCAGATGTCTGAAGAAGTGTGAGGTAAATCCCATCCCAAACATGCAATATGGAAAGTACTAAAAAGCACATCATAATACAGAAATATTCAGACAAGTTTTTTTTTTCAGACAAGTAGCTATACAAGAATCTTCTTACTTACAGCTACGATTCGTGTGTCATTAAGCTCAAACCTGTAATATTTAGGAAAAGAAATTCATTTTTTCCTTCTCATTCTTTTTCACATGCCATGCCAACAGGAATTAGAAGAAATTAATTGTAGGTGAGGTAGTATCCAAACTCTTGTTGCATTTCTGTCTGTTACATGTTTGTTAATCTTAAATAGGTTAGAGGAGGTGACTGTAAGACCTTGCACAGAGACAGTGAGGCTGCCCACAGGGCATAATTCACTCTCCAGTTCCAGTTTTCTAGGCAAGGAACTGCAACTGTGTTATCACAAAGACTCAGTTTGATTCTCAGAGCCGTAAATTAGAAAAGAGAATTGAATACATACAAAATAAAAATAATTCAAACATGTGACTTCACAGCGGATTACAAAATCAATTCTCAACAAAAACTGGCATTCTAGGAGGAAATCAGAGGCTGATATTAGTGGTTTCTTCAATGCATGCTTTTCTGGATAAAAATGATTTAAGCATTTCAAGAAGGGATTGTCATCAACTAAACTTATCAAATTTCCTGCTTATAAAATGGTCACATTTCATACTGACTGGAGGCCATACTGGTTTTCTTACATCATTTAGAGTTATGTACTAGTGTCACTTTTACATTTATGCATAGATCTGCCATGCATAGAGCATTTATATGATGTTCTGTGAGACCTGTGGGTTGCACTTATACACATGGTGGATTTTCAGGCCTTTGTGGATGTCTCTGTGATTATGCACGTTTGAAGGAGGGAGAGGCAAATGCAAGTCTCTAACTCAGGAGGTATTTTTCCTTCTGTGCAGAAGATCAATGCTTGTGTCCAATACATAATGTTAGAGCTTCTTGCTCATTTGGGTCATGTTTTATTTGCTGTTTTCTGTGTAAATGCATGTAGAGGTCAGAATGTGAGCAAAGTTACAAGTGTGTCTCAGAATCTAATATAAAGTGTTTAATTGAGTCCTTTGCTCTAGTGTGCCAACAGGCTGTATGGGGAGGTTCTACAACCTGACAGAGAATGAAAAGCTGAGCTTTGCTGGTTAAATTTTGCAGTATTTTGTGTGGATCTGTGGATTTTTCATATGCATGGAAGAAGCACACACCATAAAACAGATCTACTTTTCGGGGTGGAGGCTCAATCTTCAGTTCCTTTAAAATGGCGCAAAACCTACAACTAATTTACCAGCTGGAGAGCTTATTTGAGTATATTTATTTTTTAATGGAAGATCTTTTTCTTTAATAAAAATCAACATTCTGCAGATAAGTATGTTCTTTAAATGCAAAATTTAGGGGTTCACAAGTAACCCAGGAGAACAAAGAGCTAAACCATACCCCAGAAAACATGTGGTAGCCCATCTTTGTTTAACGATTTTTGATTTGTTCAAATTTTGAAAGCTGACAAGAGTATGTTGTTGAGTGTGCTCCATTAGACAAAATTGGCTGTTAATATTTCAACACTGTTGACGTAACCATTGTTGTGATTTACCATCTCCCTGTGTTGTCTCTTGGTCACTTCTAAATCTAGGATACCAAAACAGCAGGAAGTTTTGCTGACTAAGCAAAACAGATCTGTGAAACCGCAGATTGTTCCCAATATGCTGTTCTTGTGAAAATGTTTGCTTTTATCTTATTCTACTAGATAATCTCCAGTGCAAGAGTTTAGTTCTAAAACTAACAGTGGTCACATTACACCTTACTTTTCATATGCAAATATTTAAATTTTCAGATGTCATTTTTTATACATTAATTTGGTGATGAAAGCAGAATGTTTTGTAAATCAGACTCTCAAAAATGGATTGAAATGCAAGAATTCTGTGAAGAGATTAAACCAGAAGTGAAATTACATTTTATCTAACAAACAAGCACATGCTTTACTGACTGCAGAAAGCATTCTCCTCCTCTGAGAATTTTATCAAAGCTATTGTGCATGTTCAACAATTCTGCTTACTGCTACATCACAAAAAGCCTTTAACTATTTCACCATTGCTACCAATGCCCAGCAACAACAGTAGATAAGAGCACTGCAACTGGGAATTCAGTGTTAGAATAGAACTGAAGGAAAGTAATTATCCTGCATCATTTTTGCTTTTAACTGTCATTTCAGATTCTAGGAACTTGGGTGAAAATCTGCAAATTGGTGGTTTCATAGAAAACCAAAGCTGCAATGGAAAAAAAAAAGTACAAAGCAACCTGTTTTTGTACTGTACACATCACCTGTAAAAATGAACCTGAAGTGAACATATTTAACAAGTGTTTTCAAACAGCCCCACATCATTGCTCCTTCTATCTCTCATCCCTTCCACATAAGCACACTGCATCCAGAGTTGCCAGGATACTGTGAGAAAGGCTGTTTTTGCAGGGCTCCCAGCTGTGGCCAGGTACAGAGCTGCTTTGGAGAGGGCTTCCCTTCATGGTGTTTCCATGTTGTGTTGGCAGGCTCAGGAGATGTGTAAGAAGCACCTCCACAAGCACTCTCAGCGCGAGGTAGATCAATACAGGAGAATACTGGAGCAGATGCTTCTTGAGATTGGCTCCTTCCATGTCTCTCATGGAATGTGAAATGTGTCTTTCACATCTCTCTCAGTTAAGCTTCACTGACCTAGCATTTATGGCTCTTGGAGGAGCAAAAAGAAGGTGATGATGTCAACTACTCTTTACCCCTAGCAGTGCACAGAGGTCCAAGTGATGCTGTGGACTCAGTCATGGAACCAAGCACCAGACCTGTCTGGTGGTAAATATGGATTTTGATCTTACTGGTGGGTTTTTGGTTGGTTTTCTTGGTGGTGGGTTTCGTTTTCTGTTTTTGTTGTTGTTGTTGTTGTTTTGTTTGGTTGGTTGGGTTTTTTTGTTGTTGTTGTTGTTTTTTGGGGTTTTGGGGTTTGTTTTTCTTTTTGTTTTGTTTGGGGTTTTTGGGGTTTTTTTCAGCACAATCTTATTTTTTTATTTGAAAAACCTACTTTTTCCACTTCAGAAAACTTTCCTAGGGACAACATGCTGTTCTATGATCCAAGAGCAACTAGCAGACTGAAGCATAAAACCAGTAACTAGAGATCTCTGAATCTGGTTTTAGTCCAAGTATTTCCAACATAAAATTTTTATATTCAGAGTATTACACATGCATGCTCAGATTTCAGGAAATATGTTCTAGAAATCAGTAAATCTCAATTTTAGAAACTATAGGGGACAAGCAATTACACAAGGACGACAGACAGATACCATTTAAAAGGGACTAAATTTGTCTATGGATGAGTCAGCTGTGAATGGGAATGGAAAGATAACTTTGTCTTCATATAGCATTTTTATGACTAACACATGTATAATCCCTTTTTTATGTGACCAGGGAAAATAGAGCTACCTACTTCATAAAACAAAAATTTGTACTTTTCCTGAAATGGTCCTGCATATAGTTTTACTCTCATCTGTTTTTTGCTGAGATTACAGGCCTCTTTTTTCACATTCTGTGTTGAAACCCTTTGACATTGTCCTGCCATTTTACACAACAATGCTCTGTGTAGCCTGATAGATTCATGCAGGTAGCTGCAATCGGTGAGCACACACATCACTTACACAGACAACAACAGCACAGGCACTGACAAAAGGGATAGGAACATTTTTCAGAGTCTCCTCCCCTTTT
This sequence comes from Picathartes gymnocephalus, assembly GCA_013390045.1. NCBI lineage: Eukaryota > Metazoa > Chordata > Aves > Passeriformes > Picathartidae > Picathartes > Picathartes gymnocephalus. The sequence continues at coordinate 39,973 of WEKY01005166.1, forward strand.
CGTTTGCCCTAAGATGTGATCCAGAACTAAAACTCAGATGGCTAAAATGTTTAACAAGAATTTAATGTCTCTTTTCTCTGCTTAGTCTTTTGATAAGTGAAAGTAAATTCCCAACCACAACCAGTTTGAACATCTGTTTGCTCAGCTGTCTCCAGTGTGCTATCAATGGCCCAGCTCAGTGTCCAGCTCAGCTGCACTACTCTGACTTTGGACACGGTCAAGGGCAGCACAATGAGAGCCAGTGGGAAACCACATTAAACTCCCAAGTCCTGTGCTTAAGCCTGACTTGCTTTGTGGTCCTCTAAGGTGTATATGAACTCGGGGAACTATGACAGAACAAGTTTTGCGAGTGAATCATGGAGATTATGCCCTGTCAGTGTCCCCTTCAGCCTGCCCTTTCTGGTTTTGTAGTGATATCACATGGTCAGTGGTCAGCATCAAGCAGAGACCTTGGTTATAGGTCTTTAAAAAATTGTGCCATGAGACAAGGAGTGATAGCATTATGTTTTTAGGGGCCCCCACACATCATTACTGGCAGTTTAATCCTTCAAAAGTCTAAGCCCTCTATGCTGTTTCTGCAGCAGTGTCACCTCTGACCCGCTGGGGACAGAGGAACCCTAGCTCCTGCCAAAGCCTTGGGAGCAGGTCTCAGAGGCAGAATGTCTCCCCAGCACAGTACCTGCTGTAAGCACTGTCAGAGAGGGGCAAGACACAGTCATGTCCCAGTGCCAGAGGTGCTTCAGGTACAGGAAAGGTTTGGAATTATCTTCTTGCACTGCCTAGAGCTGAAGACAGGAAGCTGCTTCTTGAAATGAGTAAAAAACTTTGCCCTTTCCTTCTTCCTTTCTCCTTCCCCTGATCCTTTGGCACTGTTCCTATCTCCTTGAGTGGGCAGTAACTGGGAGGTAAGATGTTCAGCTGGTGCCTGTTTTTCCCTATACTGTTAGGGCCGATGGCCTGGGCTTGCCCTGCGGGGAGGAGCCCTGAACTTCACTTTGAAAATGAGACCAGCTCTGGATGTACCCTATGTTCTGTTCTGGTTTCAGCTGGGATAGAGTTACTTTTCTTCCTAGAAGCTGTTACAATGCTGTGGTTTGGTCTTAGTATGAGAATAATATTGATAACATACTGATGGTTTAGTTGTTGCTAAGTGCTGCTTACTTTAAGTCCAGGACTTTTTCAGTTTCCCGTGCTCTGACAGAGACCTGGTGCAAAAGAACCTGGGAGGGTGCATGGCCAGGATAGTTGTCCTGAACTAGATGAACAGATATTAAATATCATACAATGTCATGCCTAGAATACAAACTGGAGGGAGTGGACTGAGAGGTACAAATCACCATTTGGAGCCTGGTTGGATGTCAGTCAGTGCGGGGTGAACAACTGTACTGTGC
>WEKY01005183.1:2660-26751 GCA_013390045.1 Picathartes gymnocephalus
GGTAAGGTCATTACTTTGACTTTGAACATTTTTACTCTTAAGTGGCATTAAGGGGTAAAATTACCCTTATAATAAACAGGATCCTTGAATAATATACACATTCACACTGACTCAGGGCTTGCTTTTGGTTTAATCTTTAATTCAGCAGCAGATTGCTTTACACAGTAACACTATCAATTATAAAAATGATCTATTTAAAAGAACTGGGAAGCTATCAAAGTAGTGTGCTGTTCTTACGATGAAGACAGCAGAAAAGTCAGTATGCACCCTCGAGAAAGTGAAAATCTCGTTTTGCTTGCTTTTTTGTTCAAGAAATTCTTGACACCTACTTTCCATCCATTTTTTGATTTCTGTGAGGCAGCTGTCACCATAAGTGAAAAGAATTAAAGACAACATAAAATTAAAAAAAAAGTTACTATTAAGGTAATGGAACTGTGTTTTAGAACATTTGAGTTCAATTAGCTTTCCTTTGTCCTGCTTTCCTTTGAAATCTTGGGAAGTTCTTTCTTTGAATTGCTTTTCCTCAGTTACACATTATGTTTAACAATACTTCCTTTCTCCCACTTATCATGGTTTTGGACTAGAAATAAACATTTGGGGATGGGACCAGTTTTTCACTGGAAGTCTGAAGTCCGGTCTCAAATGTACACATCCTCTCTTAGTGGTATATAATTTAGCTGCAGCTGTGAAATCCTTGATTACCACTGTCTCAGGATTCCTGTAGACTAGTCAGTAGGAAATGTATTATAACGCAGTTTTTAATAAGCTAAGAGATTCTGCTAAAAGGCTTTTTAAAATGACCACTCATGACTAAAGATAGCAGTATGACAAGTAAAGTGCACAGTCTGATTAAGTATGGATAATGTTTCTGTATTTTCAAATTCATATGTTCATGTACGCATGAACACATATATATTCATGAAAGTAAAAGCTCTTTCCTGAAGACATACTTGAGAGAAAAAGATCTATCTGAGATGAGGAAGGAAAAAAACATTTGTATTACAATGGCCTGGACAGATGGCAACTAAGATTTAATGCAAAAGTTGATTGATTATTTTTCTCTTTGACCTAAATTAGTATGTGTTTTTAGTGAGTCTGCTAGTGTCAGAGTAAATAAAAATCTGATGTCATGTATTGCTTGTGGAGTGAGAGCAGTTGTGATCCTGCACTTAATCTGCGTCTTCTTTCACAGTAATATCAAAGTCATTGGCTCTTCTGGAGCTGGTGCTCTAATATACCACACAAGAAACACTCTGGCAAGAGAAAAAATAACGGCCATCTCTTAAGAAATTACCCATTTGACAGAAGAACAAATGGACAAATTGAACATAATTCGTGCCCACCAAGGAGGGTCACCTTGTGCGTTCCGCGGTCTTAGAGAGCAGCATGCTGAGGGAATACACAATGTTTGTGTGACAGCATGCTTGGTTGCCTTGACTCATACTAGAAAGCTTCCCTGTTCTGCACATCCACCTTTTAAAGTCTGGACTGCAAAAGTGCACATCTGTCAGCTGTGGAGATTGTCCCCACCATGGGTTGTTACTGCAGGATGCCAGACTCCCAATTGCATACAGCAGGGCTGAGGCACAGAAGGGATATTGATGCTTTGCAGTTTCTCAGGACTCTGAACTCGGCATGGAGCAGGAACCATTACCTCCTGGAGATGCTGAGCATCACTGACTGATGGCATTTTGCCTGCTTTAGTGGTAGCATCTTTTGGCTCTTGCTCACTTTATACTTCTATGCTTAACTTCTGAACTGGAAACTGAAATATCATTTGATGGGTTGACTTTGAAAGACTCCAAACACCAAGTCTACTTCAATAATTGCTGGACCAGTGAGGATAGCAGCCATCTTTCAACTCTGTAATATCAGCTCCAAAAATGATGAACATTTGCTTTGCTACTAGTAGCATGATTCTCCAGAGGAATCAGAGGATTATATATATAATCCTGACCTCTCAGCCTCGCTTCCAGCATTGGAGATGAGTGAAGACAATAAGGCTTTATCTGCTCTAAGACCCTGAGAGAGTAGTGCAAGGGTTAGGAAGGGGAAGTAGAGATAGTGTCCTAACTCCTTCAGGACTCTGTGACTGCAGTGGCTAACAGCTGTTCAGAAAATTAATTAAAGTAAATGACATTAAAATTCCCTTCCAAGATAAGCCAAAATATTAACCCTCAGAGATACTTAGCTGTGACAGTTTAAAGGCTAAGTATCTTAAAGAACCTCGACTTAATACAGAAGTTTTATGTGTTCTATCAGATGAGGTATTTGAAAAGAATAGAAACTCTGAACCTAACCCAAAAACAATACATTTTGTGCTTTCCAGCTCTGGAAGAGTGAATGAACTGCACTTGTCTGATTTCTCTGCTCATATCTGTAAGCTTGTCCTCTACAAATGCTGGAGAAATTTCTCAAATGTCTGTCAATCTTCACCACAACCCCAGATTCCCTAATGTGATAACATGAATATGAAGAGGACCTCATGTAAATTCTATTGAAATTAAATTGAGGAAAATAAACTGCAGACATCTGCTCCTTGCTTTAGTACTGTTTAGGTGTTTTCCCTTGGTCTGCATAAAAATGCTTACTTTGCTTGAATAAATGCCAACCCAACACTTCAGCATCTGATCGGCTAAATAACCATGTGAGCAATGGCAGTGAGAAGGTAAATGGGAAGGTGAAGGCATCACAGGATATGGATTAGCTGGCTACAGTTCCTCATTCAAAAATTGCTGATTAGTGATCTCCTTTAAAATCTGATTAGAAAGGAACATTGTTTTCATTCGTTTAAGTAGGGGCCGGTCACCTTTTATGCCTCTAAATATATGACACAGCGTTTATAGGAGTATGACTCTCATGGGTGGAAAAAAATATTATTGAATGGCTTGGTAAAACAACATTTAGACTGTCCTTTAAACAGTGAACATGTTCTCCTTTGCTTCCCTTAGTCCTGAAACTCCTTGAATCATAATTCCTCTGTGGTAAAACTTTATTGGTCGTGACAGACTTTACACCAGAGATTTGTCTGGGATGTTATAAAGTATCCACTGGCTCATACCCAAACACAAAAAAAGTATCCATCTTCTCATACCCAAACACAAAACCCCAGTGCTACAAGGTAGTCACGACAGGCAACAATCCACAGTGCAATTGTGCAGTTGGAGGGAAGGGCCAGTGCTCTCCAAGGCTGCAACAGGCAGTGGCTGTATTCCATTGCTCTCGCCCAGGCATTGCGTTCTTATTGTCCCAAAGCATCTGAAACTGAGGAACCACCTCACTGGTGCTCTTAATAGATCCACAATTTGGATTCATAGTCTTGCTTCATAGTGCCTCACGTTGGTGATAGCTAAAGGGCTCATGTACAGAATGCTGTCACAGTGCAGCTCCCTGGGGGCCTGAGGTCTGGGCTGGGTTCCCAAATTGTTTAGCTTCCCTCTGTGACTGATTGGTAAGCATGCTCCAGTGCTGCTTTTTGAATTGGGCTTCATATGGAGCATCCCTGGAAGTGCTTGCTCCATCTCCATCTCATTCCTCTTTTAATCGTTCACCTACTAATTACAGCTCAGACTTCATGGTGATGATGGGAAGGATTTAACTTTTCTCATCTTTCTGAAGTGATTTGAACCTGGGATTAACTACTGTGGGCAGACTGAAGATGTTCTCATTCCCTCCTTTAGAGATTCTGTTTTATGTGGAATAAATAAATGTGCATCATGGCAGATAATAAACACGACACAGGAGTGCTTGAGGCATCTCAGTTCTGTTCCTGCTACTCTATTTATATTCAGTAAACCCCACAGAGGGATGGGATTTGAGACATACTTCTGCTTTAATGTTGCCTCTTAGCTGGCTGCTATCTTTGCAGTGTTTTCCTGCTCTTTTATTCCTTAGGCTGTGGCTGCAAGGAATAGAAAATTTAGTTTTAGAATCAGGATTTAAATGTAGGATTTAAAATGTCATAGCCATATGGTATGGCACAGAACCGGTTCAAAGTAACCCTGAGTTTACCAGTGTGCTCAAGGGATTTTTGAGGCAGGCAATTATGCTGAAGATTTTATGCCAGCTTAGATATTATCTGACCCTCAGTTCTGATGTTACTCACAGATACTTTCTCCTCTGCTGACAGTGGCATAAACAAACTTTGCCTACCTTCCTAATCCAGGTTAGGGTCATGTGGCTGAATGGTCTCTAGAAGTCCAAGTCTGACCCTGGTTAGCACAGAACTGTGGCCTTAGAGGCAGCTTGATAGTCTTAGACATGAGCCTAAATGTGATACATCTCTGCCTTTTGCAGTGCTATCATTTGGCAAAAACTTAAGTTTCCGTAGGTTGCTATTATTGGGATGAAATCTTTAGGTAAAAGACAATATTACACTGATTTGATAAAACATATTTATTAATGTATATAGAAGTTTGTCTCCCCAGATTAGTAGAAATCAAAGAGCTTAATGCTTTTTCTCTTATAATTCCTGTCTATACTCCTTTGTTTTCCAGTTTGCATTTCCCTCACAAAGCCCTCCTGGATTTCATTCTGGTCAGGGTCATAGGATGACTAGCTGCCTTTGACTTTCTGTTGTGTTCTCTGTCTGTGATATTTCTCTGTGTCTCAGTTTATGCATACACATGCCTGCATGTATCTCCAGTGGAAAAAAACCAACTATATCCATTTGCTTTCATTCTCTACTGGACCTCTCCCTACTAATATTGCTCAGCTCTTGATTTGACCTGCATTTGTGGTGGTGGCTCTTGTTTTTTCCTCTCAGGCAGAATAAGGAATTGATTCACTTTATACATATCAAGAGGCTATCATTAGCTATTCCATGAGTCTTCCATCCACAGTCCACCATCAGGTGACATATGAAAATGGAAATTCTTATTTATTATGAGGTGAAACAAATGGCCCTGGGCTTGAAGCGGTAAAGCCTTCAAGTACTTATTTTAATCCAGATGTGATGCTGTGAGATCAGTTTTAATGTAAGTAAGTAATTTGATTTCATATGAAAGAGCTTGAAGGCGTGTGCAAATTCTGTTTTCTACTACAAATGTATTAGCAAAGAGTTGGCAGTGGGAGAAGGCAGACATACATGTTGCTGAAACCTGGGTTTTCATAGGCAGTGGAAACATACAGTCTGACACTGACAATCAAATTTGCTGAATCCAGACCTTTGCTCTAAGATCTGAATAGCTGCATTGGAGTGTTGCTGGTCATGTTTGAATATTTCCTTCTCCATGCAGCCTGATGTGTCTACATGCACCCTGACAGATGTGCCCTTAGCCTGGGCATGTCAATAGGTGTTCCTGTAAAGTGAAGTTTTGTTGTGTCTCTCCTTTCCTTTCCTCCTGTATGACTCAGGAACTTTGAGTAGAAAGTTATGGCATTGAGTCTTGAAGAGCTAAAACTGACTCCGTGACGACTCAAGGTTAGGTGACACACTGTTCTATTGGATAATGAGTGCACACACTGTAATCTCTGGGAAGAACTGTGCTGAGTTTAGCATGTCCTTCAGATGCTCTGGAAGAAGGCATGTGACAGTGCAAATCAGAGATAGCAGAGCTATTCCAGTAGGATCTCTCCTAAAACCTAGCAAGAAAATGTAGGATGGTACAGCAGTTATTAGCATTAAGTTGCTATCACTCACCTTTTAGCCTCTATCAGGTCTAATTTTTGTTGGCTAGTTATAAATGTAGTGAGATACCAATATGCAAACTGCTGATACTTCTTCAGATGAAAAAGCAAGTAGGTCTAAAGGCTAAATTTCTGTGTATTCAATGAGCATTGCTACACCTGGAATGAACACACAGTGCTACAAGTTGAAGACCTGATCCCGTGATGTAAACCAGCTGTGATTTTGTTAGTCCCAGTCTGCCCACACTACGGCACCAGGGAACCTCCCCTGCAGCAATTTCTACATGTGTCTTGCACTCAAAATCTCCCCAGGCATGCTGGTTGTTTCCAGGGGCAAGGAAATACCCTGGAGAAGCAGCTGTTTCCCTTGTTATGTCCTCAACCTGCCACAAGATGACAATGTTTCAGAACTTTGATGGCTGATAATAACACCCAGACGGTTGTATCCTTTCAGCTGCCTGCCTAGGCTTGGGTGGTGTCCGTAAATGACTGTGACTTTGGAGAGCTAAATGGGATGTGACGTTATAATCGAGAGAGCAGAGATATAAAAAAGACTGTCAGCCCACTGAGGTGCTGTTCTTCTGGGTCAGCCAGCAAATGAAGGCATGCTAAATCTAGCATTTGCTTTGTGTCAGTCTTTGAGGCAGATATATACCCGCTTGGTCTATGTTTTTTGCCAGAGGTCCACACACAAGGTGTGTTGAATTTATCATTCATATCTGGTTTGGAGTTACTGAATGAATCATTGCCTGACATACAAAAAAAAAAAAAACCTTAACTGGAGATTATATAGCTGCAACATCAGTTTCACAACTCTTATTTTTATTTAAATAATAGTTCTTTCATTGGTAATATCCCTGGACTATTAAATGACAGTTGTTGTGCTCCCTTTCAAAGAACAGAGACTGAAAGGTTGACAGCTTAGACGCGGAAGATGAACATAAAGTAGCACTGTTTCTGCTACTTTTGACTTGGCTTTACTTTTCAGATGCTTGATTGTTCTAACAGAGGTTGTTTTTCTCCCGTTATGTTGGTGGACTGAAAATAAAGGAGAAAACCAGGTTTGCACTGATTAAGAATTATGTTACTTGTTTTGACATAATCTGCTACATAAATATGTTTAACAAGCATGCATATTTAAGAGATCACTCATAATCAGAGGATAAGCAGTACTGAAAAAAGAATCCAAGAACTCCTCAGTTAAGAGTCTTTATATAGCTGCATGGGGGTTTATCTTCTGGGCTACTATTTAATTTTAGTTTCTGTTTCTAATAACAGAGTACCAACAATCTGGTATTATATCAATAATTTCTCAAAGGTTTGGAAGACCTGGAGCACCATTTCATCTATGTATGCCCTCATGTATTCTTCCATGAAGTAGGGACAAAAATATTCTTCTCTCTTTTTCTTATATAGTCAGTCCTGTGATGACAGTGTGACCGCTCAACCAGGTTTGGTTGGGTGGGTAATGCCAAGTTCAAACAATAAAGTCAAATGATTTAGGAAAACAAATTTTTCTTTTGTTAGTGAGAAACTGTGTCAAAAATATAAGGCAGGAAAACCCCCTAAAATTGTTTAGAAATTAAAAAAACTTACTCAACTTAAATACTGTTAAGAAATGCTCCCTGTTTTCATGAATTTCATTGAGAAAGAAAGAAGGCATTAGTCTCTTATAACTTTAGATATCTCAGAGTTGTTCATCTAGTCTGCCCTATTTACCTGGCATGCTCCATAGTCAGCCTGGAGGCAAGTCTTCAAGATAATTAATCCCATATATTTTAGACACTGTTCTTGAACCAACACCCTGTACAGATGATATTAATTTTCCATTAACTAAAAAATAACCTAACACTTGCTTAGATCAGGCTTGTTTTTAGACATCCTAAACATCTGACTGCCTGCATACCAAATCCCCCTCTTTTAGCTTTAAAAAATCTGAAACAGTTTTTTTTAGAACTCAACTATATGACATGAATAAGACCTGCCTTTAGGGTAGATAGGAATGCATTCAAAGAAAAACTGGGGAAAGAACAGTCATGCAAAGGAGCCTCTATGTTGCTGCCTGGTTATACCTGTAGAAGATTTTTGTCTACCTTGTGAAAATTTTTCACAGATTGAATATATCATATTGTTTTATTTTAAGATAGGGAGTTATTAAAAAAAAATAAGTGAAATTTAAGAAATTTGTTGTTTATCTATCAAAATACTTTATGTAGCTTTTTAACATTAAAAATAGTTGCAGAGGTTAATAGTTTAACAAAACAATAACAATAATGTCAAGTTTAAAACCCAAAACCTCATTTTGATGAAGAAAAAAAATCTCCCATTCCCCACTCCTGGGAAATATTTTTATAATATGTAAATTATATTTTTAGGGGAGGAAAAAAACTAGTCTTAAGGCTTTCTGTTAGAAAAATCATTATTTTATGGATGAACCAGTATCTTGAGGGGGGAAAGAAATTTCTCACTACAAAAGCTCCCACTGTCTTATTTCCAGATATACTAGGGAAGCCCAGCTGTTTCATGAGCATGTAGGTGTTGAGTGGAGAAATTTTGCTCCCAGAGAGAATGCACTGAAAGATAAATTGATTGATAAGTCATTGACACCTGGTGAAAAGGTTAAGAGAACAGTGATTTTCCTTATATCTTGTTCTTTAACTCTTGTCCAGGTGTGTGCTGCTGGGTATTTGCAGGCACCAACTCCCTCTTGACCCAACACACGGTAGTACTGGGAAGCAAAAAAGAATTCTTTGGTTTCACAAACTGTTTGTCTTCTTACACAGGAGCTGTCTCCATGTTCCTGACATGAAGGACATGGGAATGTCCTTGACACGTCTTTTGATTAATAGCTAGGAACAATAACAGAGCAGCTCGACCTTTGTCTTGGGAGGATCAAAACCTGATCATTTCATAGGAGGGCTCATCTTCTTCCAAATGATATAAAAGACTGTGAGACAGCAAGCAAAGCAAGGGAAAGAGGTGTCAATACCAATAGCAAACTTTGGAGGACAAGGTGAGGAACTGCTTAAAGATGTGCAATATCACAATCAGAGAGTCATATTTAACAGTGGGAACAGAGAAATGCAACTTAGATCATGAAGAAGAGGTCCCCAGACAGAGGTGTGACTTGTTGAGTTTCCACAGAGCTCTGCCCTGGACTCAAACAGGTGTTTGAAGGAGTGGAGAAAGAGGTCAAGTCTTTTTAGTGCTATATCTAACTCTGGGTACTTCTTTTGCTGCAAAGCATAACTGAATTTGTTTGATATTCCTGTTCAAAGTCTTTCAGGGTATCCATCTTACTCATTGTCATACATTGCACTGAATTTATCAATAAACCTCATGCGCTTGCATGGCTAATGTTCTGGAAGGTGACATGCTTAGATCATTAAGATACTGGTATTTCTGAGAGTAGTTTTCACATCCGTGCTAAGGGCTTTCAGGTCTTGAGCTGAGGTGTTCCCTTTTCCTCTGGCAGGACTCTTCTGCCAAAAGATATGCCATGGACAGAAAGGTGGGATGCAATGGTTCTCCCTGGAAGTTTAGAACATATGGAGCACTTGTGCTGGGGCCAAAGATATTGTCCAGGAAGGGAACCAGGAGCAGGATTGTTTATTGTGGTCTCTGTGTGTATATGTGAGTCTCTAGTGGTTGAAAAGGTGTGCTACAGTTCAGCACCATTGCTTCCAGTGCTCTCAAAATCAACTATATTTTTTTGTAAATTGTAAGAAAGATTTTATATATTTCTCAATACATTAACTTGAAAACTGGAGAAGAATAATGTAGGAGATGAGGAGAAAGGGAGGTATTTCTTCAGAAAAATAGAGTAATAACATCGTAATAATTTTTGGCTGACTGAAGAAGGAAGAAAAAAAATGCAATCTCATACATAACTGTCACATCTTGTAAGTCATATCTTTCATTTTATATCCAGATTATCTCCATCCCACATGAATGTGGCTTTCCTTAACTTTCTAGTGATACAAATTATTGACTTTAAAAAAATGTGTAGCACTTGTAGGAGACTATTTTACTAGAGGAATGAGTCATTGCAGATTTCATCATCCAGACTTCATTATTACTTGTCCTTATGTCTCAGAGTAAGTTTTTTCTTAAATCAAGCCTTAGGAAGGATTAAATATTGCTATACCATGAAGCTATTTATCTAGGGTTTTTATAAAATGCGGTCTTCGGGATTGTTGCCTTTTGCAGTAAAACTCAGACATAAAATATTTTAGCTGTCAAAATATATGCAGCTGTTTGAGGGGCTGTAAGTGGGGAGACTGACACTTTTACCAAAGGAATGGAAGATGATAAAATAAAAACAAGTCTAAAATAGAAGCAAAGAAGTGTGGGATTAGCTCTATATCAATGGTGGCACAGGGTATCTTAGGGTTCTCTTACACAATGGTTTTCTCAAAATTTCAGTGTTTCTAGGGCACCAGCATCTCCTGGGTAGTGACTAGGGGAGATTTACATTGGAAGCTGTGTACCAACATTCCATAAGATTAAACATTCAAACTTGATCTTGACACAGGGTATAAAGGAAGTTGAAGGCCTCCATAATGACTGTGTAAGTTGCTTAATATCTTGAAATAACTTGTAGATCTGGGCTAAGAACAGCAATGTGAACTTGTTTTGATATTTTTTGTGGGTTTAGCTGGAAAATAAACAGCAAATAACACAGAAAGGAAGCCATCTTCTGGTTGCTGTTATTACCTCTCTGTCTTTTTCTGGGCTACCACTTTAACTCAAGAAAGTGGAGAAGTATCATGCTATAGTGTTCAACAGAGAAAACTGGTGGAAAAGAGATCATTAGCAAGATACAAAAACATTTTCCTTTAAGCATTTGTTTTCTAAAACCCAGTGTTACTTCAGAGCTGACAGTTACAGGTAAGTACAGAAGAACATAAACAAGGAATCCCATAATCCAGTGAGGCTTAACAGGTTAGAATGAAGTTAACCTGGAGTAATAGACACATTTCACCTTTTTTAGTGAAAAACACATGTTCAGAAACTAAATTTAAAAAGCTTCCTTCTCCTTTCTCACTAGCAGTGAATAAACCAGGAAGAACTTTGCTGAAGCCAATAGCATTAGAAAGAAAGAGATCAAAATATTTTTTAATCTCTTTCTGCTATATGCAACCTTCCCTTGTGAATATATTTGGGATAGTGAAGTCTCAACTGTCAAATGGTCAATTTCTTAGCTCTAAATCTTCACTCAAATCAAAAATTGCTCAAGCTTGGTTTATCATCCTGTATTTTGAGATAAAAACTAACACTTCCAGGGAGATGCTACTTGAAAATTTGCCCTCTTAAAAACATTAGCAAGTGTTTTTATACACATCCTTTCCTTGTAACTTATAAGTATTAATTGAATAATTTCTGTCCTCTGTTTACTTGGTTTTGAAAAGATGCAAGTGTATTTTGCACCTGCAGTCTGTCCTTTAATTCTGTTCTATTGTGTAGCATTTCTGTCATCTTGGTAGGAATGGTTTACATTTTGCTTCCTGCTCTGGATTTGTTTTTCATTTTTCATTACATTGAGCCAGATTTCCAGCTAATTCATAGTCGTAGCTCATAAATAAACATTCATATGGTTTTTGAGCACACATTTCTCCAATTAGAAACATTACTTTCCGTACAGGTTCATTAAGTGCCTCTGGGTCAAAGATGAAAGAGTTTCTTTAACTTTTCTCCCCAAGAGGATTTATGTATTAAGATCTCTTCCCTGACTGATTATCCTGGGTGCCCTTACTTCAGTAGGGCTGAGTTCTCTTTTTCATTACTTGTCTGGCACAAAACTAGAAGTGGAAGTTGGCTGAGTAGAAAAATAGGGGTTTGGATTTCTCAGGTTCTAATGTAAAGCCCAGTGTAGTCTATGGGAAGCCTCCCAGCAGTTCCCTGTTAAGTCCTGCCCTGACTGTGTGGCGCATTCTGGTAGAGATAGATGGTGAAATTCACTTTTACATTTTTCCATCTGTTTTATAAGTTCATGCAGGAAGAACTACTCCAGGAAAAAAAAAAAAAAAACTTTCCAAAAATATCTTCAAATGAAATGTAAACCTATCTAAGGTTCAGATAATTCAGCTAACTGCACTCTCCAGTTGCAGAAGAAGAGTAGAAGTGCTGAAAGTATCATTTTGCTGTATTTCTGTGCTAGTTCAAAGAGTGGGAACTTCTCAGAGCCAGTCCTTGCAAGATTTCTGAAAGTGAGAGATTTAGGAGCCCAAGCACTTCCCAGGCTTGGAAAATCTCCTGGCATAAATCCTAATGTCATGGTCACTGGCAGACACAGAAAGGAGTCACTGAGTGGTTGTAATTTCCAAAACAATATAGCTTCACTTTATGAATTAAAACTCTGATACAGGTAAGTAACCTCCTGAAATGCTGATTTAGATAACAGTCCAGTTAGGTCCTGAGAAGCAATCAGTGCTAAAATGATGGATTTTATTACATTCAAGAAAACATTTATATGTTGCAGAAATGACATCTCAGTTTTTCAAATAGCTAGAAATTGCTGAGCTTAATGGGCACTGGAGTGATGACATAATCACAGTTTTCTCTGGTGTGTAGCCCCTATCATTTATTATTTCAACTCCCATACATTGGAATCCGCTTACTCTGACAGCTCTGCCTCACCACTGGTCAGCTTGATAGCGTCGGCTTGATAGCATCAGCTGGGAATGGGTATTAAGCAAACTGCTCTGACAGCAGGTTTGGCAGAGCTAACTTTAAAGGTAGAAATGTGCTTAAGAATACATAAAGGTGTGACAAAAATGAGAATTGAAGCAGTCCTCACTTGAGTTTTATAGGACTCCCTGGATTTTTGATTTCCAGATGTTTTACCTATCAGATATTCCCTGATGGGTTTCATTAAAATTCCAAAATATGTCAGACACTCTCAGCTGCTCAGAGACATGGTATTGATGATATGGTGTGTAGTCATGTAGCCATGGATACAGAGTAATCTTCCTTTCTCTCTTTTTTTATTTTTTAATAATGGTGAAGCACTCTTTGCAACCCCCAATGGAGTTGCTGAGGAAACTTAGCAGATCTGGCCCTCAGATTCAAACGTCATTTTAAGGGACATGTAAAGAACTTTGTCTTTACTTCCAGGGCTATGTACAAACCACTTATTTGAGACTGTGGAGATAAGCCAAGCCTGTATGGCAAGTGAACTTTGGAAGATTCTGTCATATATTGAAAATGTGCTGTTAGGGTTTTTTTCTGTTAGGGTTTTGGTATGGGATATTTTTTCCTGAAGCTCTCTCTTCTGCTGTATTCGTTAGACAACACAGTCAGTCACAGTCTTGCTTTTCCATTACCTACTTCCAAATTACCTACTTCCACCTCCTGTACACTCTGCAGGAAGCCAGTTCAGAGGACTACTGTATGCAGGGCTGATGGTGCCCACACTGCCATGGCAGCAGCTGTGGCTGTGCCCAAACTGCCTCAGTTCCTCCTCCCCACAACGTGCTGCCAACTACAGGGGAGCTCCATTCAGCCCAGGGAGTCAGGGGCAGACAGCCTGCAGCAGCTCCTTATGTGAAGCTGGATCCCAGGAAAATAATACCCAACTGAAGTGGCTTCAATTCAGCACAATCCAATATGGTCTTGCTGCATTTCAGTCCAAGCAGGAACCTGGGACTTTGGGCTAGAGGTTGAGGCACACAGATGGGACAGTATGACTGCTGATGGTGAGCTGGTTCTCTGCAGCCTCATTCAAGCTCTGAGAGATGTGTCTGGGTAAAGCTGAGCAGTTCTTGAAGAGACAGGTGGGGCCGCCTCCTGTGGGACGCTGCTTGAGGAGGCTCAGCAAATACCTTCCTGATTTGGTGTTCGTGAGTATAAATACTGAGCCGTTTATATCCATTTGTTTCTGTGGTCCTCCTCCGCCCTAAACCTCCCCCTTTCCCTGGAAAAGTATGTTGGGGTTTTCTTGATATCTCCAAATTACTGATGGTGGGGAAGAACTGCTTGCCAAGAGAGACCATGGAGAGTTTAGTGTTTTTAGTGGAGCTGAAATAAGAACCAGATTGAGGGCTACGAGCAGAAAGTTTGTGTTGCTGTCTGTACAGCATTCAGGTAATTTTCTAAAAGGACACTTAGATATCTGGATTCTGCTCCTGTTGTCTTACAACAGGACATTTTTTCTTCTAGTGTTTGTGCCAGTTTGTACCTGTTTACTTTAGTTCCCCCAAACCTTACTGTATCTATTTAATCTTTTCTCCTAAATCTGTCCCACTCAGTCCCATAAACCAGCCCAAATTAACCCAGTAATGTGGAGTGTATTTTTTTTCTTTCCCCTATTTCCCCATTCAGAGCATATATATATTTTTGGCCATAAGTTACCCTTAATTAATGAAATAATCCAGAGATGGATGTAACAGAGCCATGTAGATTGTAGATAAGGAACTGTTTTCTCTCTACTTTGTGATTAGCAGCCAGAGTTTGTTACTTTGATTTATGTTCCCCCTCTGTCATATTACGCTGCAAATTCATGGCTAGTGAGATGTCCACAATTTCTCCAAAGTACGTACTACTATTACTGCTTCCCTGGTTTTAACGTGATCATTGGATGCCTGTGTTTCTCATTAATTTTCCTGAGATATTCTGGCTTGCAGTTTTTTAAGATGAACTTGATATTTGGTGGGGCCCTCAGTCTGCCTATTTCTGTTTTCCCTTCAATCCAGTCACATATTAATTTTTTCTTCTCTTCTAGAGCTTCATGTGCTTTGTCAGAAACATTCAGTCTCTGGGTATTAGCGTTTCCAGGCTCAACTATTTTTACAGTACCTACTGCCACATTCCTTTGTCTTCTTTCATTCTCCATCTGCCTCTTATCTGGTGTCTCACCTTGTTTTCTTTCAGCTGAAAAATAAATGTTGCCAGTGTATTTTTTTTTCCTCCCATTCTAAGTGTTGCTCTAAGCACATTTTTTTTCTCTGAAACACAAGGCAACCTGTCATCTATATGTTATAAATATGTAAACTCAAAGATCTCCTTTGGAATAAATGCGAGCAGCCTGTTTGATATTGGTTCATCAGAATCTGGTTTTAAAAGCATCCTGAAAGAAAGAAAAAACCAAAAAAGGGCTGCCACAATAAGCAAAAAATATTTTAACAAATAACCTTTTCTTTGAATGGGTCGGCATTCTGGCTTGGTAGAGTGTAAGTTAGATATTGCTCTGATAATTACTTTCCTTTAAAAAAACCCTGCATTTTATTCTATTGAAATTCATCTTTAAAGTAGTTTTTTCCATCCTTTAACTGCTGATATAAAGTTTGGTCATGAAAACTTGAGACAAGAAGACATACAGCAAAAGAAATCCTACAGGCAAGCTATTAAATATAGAAAGGAATAGAGGCATTAGCATTAACTTACAGAAAAAGAAAACTCTCATATTTTAGTAAAATTTTCCATAATGTTTTGACCCTTTAAAAGAAAATTCTGTTCAAACTTTGAGGTTTAATACCAGAATCTCTGTCCTAGCCAGCAGTAACTATGAAATAGGAGTTTGTAATCTCTGCGATCTGACACAGGTTTTATATCTTTATTCACCTACTACTCTATGTATGTAACATTCATTAAAATGACTCCTTTCTTTTTTCATGAGAACTGAACATGTAGTGAAACCTATTGAAGGATGATTCTCCAGTATTTCATGACTTATACTTGATTATGTCATTTCCTCAATCAAAATTCTTTGAAAACTTAAGTAACAACTCACAATTATCTATGTAACGGGGAGGTGAGCAGGTCATAATTTGAACAATCCACCCAAGCATTTCAGTGAGAATGTAATTTTGCAGAAATTTCATGTCTTGTTCTGAGAACAAAAGAAGGAAATTGAAATGGTTTCAAACCTTGGATTGTGAAAAAAATGACAATAGAACAAATCCTACAGCAAAGCAAAATTATTACATTAGAGTTATATTTATATTAATATAGATAAATACACCATACCAAATTAAAAAAAAATACCATCCTGCCTGAAGCTGTTGGATCCACATATGTGAGTAACTGCTGAATACTGTACTGAACATGGTAGAAGGTACTGGTAGAAGTTCTCTACTAAAAACCAGGATCACTCTGGAAACAAGTTAGGGGGAAAAAAGAAAAAAGTCAAAGCAAAGCAAACAAAGTAAAATTGAATAGACTACAAGTGATTGTACCAGGTTTTTAATTAATGAGAACACAGGAGATTGCTAAAATGAGTACATTACCTAATTGTGAATTAATATTATATGCTGAAACATCCCACAAGGGAAGAATTGGATATGCTAATATTGTATGAAAGAGATTGCCACTGGCAAATATTTCACTTTAGAGAATTCTATATTAGGCATAAACTCAGAAAAAAACCCAACCCTCTTAATATATGTAGTGAAATATTAATTGCCTAGAAGTTGCTAAAGCAAGATAAAAGCTTGATTATACACCTTGGCATCCTTTTGATGGTCTTTATTGACCATTGATCCAGAATTGTTTTTAGAAATGCAATACATTATTGTATGAGTAATAGAACAGACATTTTGTGGTATGAAGTTATAATTCCTAAGCAATAATATCTGAAACTGTAATTGGCCTAGGCCTAGTGGGACATTACTTAGAACATTGTAAGGGGAAGATATTTGGCTTTAGAATTTGCTTTCCTCTCCTTGGTTCAAAAATAGTGCCTGCCCTCAAGTACCATTTAGATAAGCTACTCTGAAAAATGCACCAGTTATTTTGTCTTAAGGTGAAGAGTGGATGGAAATGCAGACAGAACTGGATCTGCAGTCTGTTGTGTCATACTACAGCGCAACTTTTTTTTGGTAAGATACTCTGCAGTATCCCAAGAGTAAGTAAATACATTTTTACAAATGAACAAAAAAGAGGAAGGAATTTCTTAACTTTTACATTTAGGATTTAGATATATTGTCACCCAAAGGAAACACCACAAAAGCCTTCGCGTTTTGGCCTATGACTGTTCAAGGTACCTAAGCCCGGAGGAAAAAGTCAACTTTCATATTGTTTCATTAAAAGCAATAAATATACCTTTATTTACTTGGATGTTCACTGATTCCAGTAAACTCTGGGGAATGTGATTCAACCTTCATACTTATGAGGAAAACTTAAAATAATTACTGTTTTCTTGAAATGAAGTTAAAAAAAAATCCGCAAAAGCAAAACAATGCTCCACCCCAACTGTATAGAAAATGACTGCAACAGAGAGACACAAATTTTCAGGTTAACACAAAGTTAGACTGTATACCTTGGAGCGGTTTATTTGCATCAGACACAGATAGCACATTTTGAATGTTGCTAGTAAGTGAACTAATTTATGTTTGGTCCAATATTTTAGTTCCATTGGAGCCATTGTGGTGATGGTTATCATTTCTACTGAATGACTTTCTCATGCTTTTCTCTGGCTGACCAGTTGCAAAATGAAAAATTGATTTCATATTTTTACTTCTTTTTGAATATGAATTTAAATTGGCAAATTATTTGTCAATGCTTTTGCCTTTAACATATGATGAAATCTGGTTTGGTCTTAATGTTCAAGATGTATAAAGTGGCAGAGAAAGGCCTTCAGCTGCTGCAAACCAGCACAGATCCATTTATGTCTGTGAAGAGTTTGTAGGGTTTACAGGGGAATGCAGCTTAGCTACAGTTGACCTATTCCATCTGTGGTCTGCTTCCCAGTTGCCTTATACTCAAAATCAAGAGTGCTCCTGAACAGTTTCTCACTCTGGAAATATCAAGTGTGTGAGTGAGAGGTTTATCTCATGTTTTGAGTGGGAATTTCTCAATAATGATTTCAGCATTTTTGTTGCTGGCTCAGTGCTATTTAGCATATTCTCTTCCATAATAGTACTTCTTCTGAGATGCTGCTGCTGCTCCCATTCTCCCAGCTTCTGTCATTCTCTTGAAGATGGTATATGACAGTTTACTGCATGTTACTGATTTGTTCCAGCCATTCCATCTTCCAGGCCTGAGTAGTAGCAATCACTATAATATTCACCGTGACTTCTTAAATGATAAGCAAACCTGTTTGACAATGCCTTCAGAGATCTAATTCTGAGCAGTTTACTAAGCATTTTCCGAAGCACTGTAAATTACCAGTTCTTTATCTCTCAACTTTCTGATTAAATACATTTAAAATACCTTTTTCAAGAAGTACAGTTATATGTAGAAGGCAGCATTCTGCATTTCTAGTTGCATGCTCAGTAAAGCCTGATGACGCAATGCAAATGTGGTCAGTGCAGGAAGTCTATTAAATGGTTTCCTAGAACTGGGTTTGGAATAGGACTGGGTGAAAAGCAAAGCAAGGACGTACAGATGGCTGTGTCTTCTTTGTACTCAAGATAGAATACAGTCCTAATGTGCCTGTTTGTGAAAGAAATGCATATAAAGTAAGTCTGAATAAAACAGTCACTGTCAGATGCAGCCAGGGCATTACCTGGGGAAGTACAGGGTAATTTCAGCTCTCTAGCACAACTGGCTGTGTCAGCTGGGACTTGGTTTTTCTTAGCGCTGCACCATGGCAGAAAAATGTGAACCCAATCTGTAGCATCTAAAACCACCTCCAGGGACTACTGTGCCAGCCTGTCTGAAGCATTTCAGATGTATCTTTTTTGGTTTTTTTCTGGAATGTTCATAGTCATTAACATAATTGGGACAAATGAAAGAGGGGAAAATGCGGAAATTACTAGATTGATTCTGCATAAGAATTGTAAGAACTAATGTGGAACAAAACAGAGCAATGGTAAGGGATTTCAGTAGTACAAAGAAAAGTGAAGGTTGCTGTGGTTCAGAGGAGATTAGCGCCTTTGATATGGTTTGGGAGATACTAAAATTTAAGAAAAGGGGAAGAAAGAAAGTAGTCTTGATTCTTATCTCATGCTACTCAGTGATGCTTTGTCTCAGGTTTTTAGGTGCACTGTTTTCAGTAAACCTTGTCTAACTTGCCAGAGTGACCACAATTTTCTGTGGTCACACTGGCCTGCAGATGCCCTGAAGCCATGGAAAATGAGTAGATTGCTGTTTTTTTCCTTAGCCTTCAAAGGAAAGCCAGCAAAGGTTTTGTCAGACCTGGTCCTCACTGAACCTGAATTAAATGTGCCTGTGTCACTCTGACATACAGTAATATACTGACAGACAGTAATCATTATATATGTGATAAGCTGTGTCACAGGCTAAACCAGAAATTAATGTCTACCAGCACTTTGTGCAACAAGGAATTTGTTTAACCATATGATTTTTAATTTAAATCAAGGTCTTGGAGACTTTCCAAAATGAAATTATACTAAGTACCTTCCAGGAGCTGGACTCTCAGACACTATCCAGCAGAAGTCCAAGTTGGTTCTAGCCATCCCTTATGGCAGGATATCATCACACGAGTCCACATGCAAGTTGGAAGCCGAATTTGAAGTTTGCTTTCTGCTGGCTGAGTGGCTTTGCAGGGTCCATTGAAACTGATTGTGGAAAGAAATTCTTGTGTAAAAGATCTGTGTCTTCTTTCAGGTCTTGCCTGTACTTGTGCTTCTCATAGCCTGATCCAAGTGCAGCCGCTCCGGCATGTTATAATCTCCTAAATTATAAGCATAACTAAACATGGAAAGGGGATTATCCCATGTGGTACCTATTGCTTTTACGGGTGAAGATTGTAGCTACGTTGGAGGAGAATGAGAGAACCCAAATTAAAAATATGCCACAGAATATCACTAGTCTTAGTGCATTGGTACAATTATCCACCTTAAATGGGAAAATCTGTGCAAGAATGGGATTTGCATTTAATCACATCACAGGTGGCAGTATTTTCTGAGTATATGTTGCTGGCACAAATACCCTAGGACTTGGCAAACAAGCAGCTGAAAAAGAATTACTATTTATAAGGTATCTAAGGATGTTGACTACAGGGGGATTATTACGATTGTAGATTGTCATGGGTAGTGAATTGAGACCATGTGTTCCCTTAGAGTTGCCCTACAGCAATGTCCCTCACCTTTTATTCCTGTGTAGATACATAATGTCACTGCCATAACTAGTGTTACTGCAGGTGCAGCACAGGCTGGCAGCTAAAATGTGTCTCTGTTTTCTGCCTGCACAGCAGCCACTCAGATGGGTGTGCAGCTCATCACATTTGTTACCCTGGTATGAGTTGTAAGCACGAAAATATGCCAGAGTAAATTGTTCAGGTGTCGCCTGTGCCTGTAAAATGATGGTCAACCTTTGAAAATAAACTCATGGAAAGCAGGCTATGTGCAGAAAGCCATTTCTTTGATGGATGTTAGCTGCAGGGGGAGGATAAAACAGGCCCTTACCTGTAACTGTGTAGGGTAATCATTCCTGTAAGAGAAACTTACTTCTGTAATCTCACAAAGACCTGAACACTGAAGGTGGAATCAAAATGCTAGCAGACAAGTTATCCTCCAGTTTATTAGGGTTCCTTCCCAGGAGGGCTACATTCAATTATGTTTTCCGGTGGTTTGCCAAAAGAGCTTCACAGTTAAGCCAACTGAGTTTGCATTCAGATTTTCTACTTTTAGTTACAAATGTCTTGCTTTTCAAAGCTTTCCAGCTGACCTGAAGTGTCGTGCCAACAGTACTACAGCTAATTGAATATATATCTCATTTTTTATTTTTACAGCTTTACGAACCATTTCTGCATTAATAAAGGTGAGTGTTTGCACAGGAGCAGACAGGAGAATTAAGCAGCAGGAAAATCTCTATGACGTGACGTTATCTTTTTCTTTTGTTTTTGAGCTTGGCAGCTGGATACTTCTGTTAACTCATATTTATCTTTCACTAATGTAATAATTGGGAAATGACTACTTTGCTTCAGCAGAAATACCCTGCAGTTCAGTGCAAGAAGCTCTATTTGCCTCAAGGCTGTGCTCTATTCTGTGTTTATAGTGTCATTTGTATCCCTATATCCCTATAAAATCTGAAGAGATGTTAGTAATGATTATCAGCAAAGCACAATTCTGCAAGGATTGAGGAGGGTAAAAATTTCAGATAATTCATAGATAATCACTGCACGTGCCTTAGATTCTAGGGATCGGTCCTATTTGGGTTCTCAACAAGGGGTACAATTTTCCATTGCAGTTTCTTTCCACTACAGAAGATGCTTACTTACGCACATTTCAAAGGGAACTTGAGTGCTTTTCTTGTGCCTTGCAGAAACCAGTGCAGACACCCAATATTAGCATTATGTTCCATGTTGCTTTGCAATTTATTATCCCTTGAACTATCCTGAGCATACAAACAGCTGTAGCAAAAGCGTATGAAAGGTGAGGTATATACTGGAACTGGGCAGAGGTAGTGCATAGGCCTGAACATTAAATAAGCTTATTGAGATAGAGCAATATTGCTGGTCAATAAATTTTATTGAAGTAGAAAATAAGTTAAATCTCAGCACTTTTCAAAACAACCCTGAATGCATGCTAATTCCTATACAACACATGTAGTATTGACTCCCACCTCTCATTTCCCAGATTTCATAGATTTCATATGCTCCAAGTGCCATTTTAAACATTTTCTTTCTGAAAAGTAAAAATACTTTAACAAAAAGGGGTGACAAAATTAAGTATTACTTCTGTAATATTAAATGCTATGTAATAGGAACCTAACTTTCTGATGCCCTGGCTTATGAAAATGACCCCAAAGAGTCAGTGTTCCCTGTATTGAATGGTCTTATTGTATTTGTCAAGAGAAATGCTTTGATCCATGAGGTACTTTTCTGACTGTGCCTCTTTGTCTCAGTATTGACATGGTATGCAGATATTTGGAGATACTGAATGAAGAGAAGCATGATCAAAGAGGAGGAGATGGCCTAAGACTGCCCTCAGTAGGAGATCAGGTCTTTGGAGAGGCTTAAAGGGCTAAAAGGTGTTCCTGGTATGTTCAGAAGAGCAGGTGTGCTCAGTGTCTTTGAGAGGAGAGGGAAGAGACAGTGAAAACACTAGTTTTGATTCTGCCACTGCCTTGCATTTCTGCTCAGTGGAGTGATTGAGCAAAACAGACTGACAGAATTCCCTGCCTCAATACCCAAAACCAGCTAGATACCTCTGGTTTTGACAAAACCACCCTCTTGCCTGAAGGTTCTGAGCTCCTCCAGATGGACAGCTTTTGCTCTTGCTGGCCTCAAAGCAGCTGTGACAGATGAATTGGGTAGGGCTGCCCAAAGGGTCAGATTTCTGCCTCTTGGAAATCACTGTCAACATTACATTTTTAGACAAGCAAAATATTGAATTTTTGTGACTAAACAGCATCATTTGAAAAATATGCCCATTGTTTCATTAGTTGTTTGATTTCTTGTGGGTGCAGAGACACTATTTTCAGTGATCCCTTTGGTCAAGCCTGCTATCCAAGGGGCAGATTTGCAGACTGAAATACTCACATTTGATGAGGTGTATTGAGTGAAGGCCTGTATAAGCTGATCTGGATATATCACAGAGTATGTATTGAAGCCTATCTGCCAGCTAGAGAAGAAAAAAATTTTGTAATTATTGCAGTACTATTTCCAAAGGAGATAAAAGGGTCATATCAGATTCCAAGTCTCTTCTGGGCAGGCTCAGATGACTTTTTGGCATCTAATTCATACTTCACCCTGTTTGAAGCAATAAACATGTGGTGGGACTTTCTGGAAACAAAATGGACTTTGGAAATAGTTGTGTTATTACTTAAGTATTTGCCAGCAGACTTTGTGTCCACAGTTGGGAGGTGTTCCTGTCAGCTCATACAGATGACTTGCAGATTCTATTTTTCTTCACCCGTTTCACTCCCTGCAACATACAAATCTCCCCTAGGTAGGGGTTGCACTCTGGAGTTTTTCACATTCACCTTCTTTGCATGTCTTTTCTAAAAGCAAAGAGCTGCTTTGCTGGAAATGTTGAGGTGTTTTGGTCTCTTTTCCAGTGTTCAGGTGGTATTTGCACCTGTAGTGACAGAAAAAATTTCTCACTCTTAACAGAGAACTCTCAAGTTGTCTAGTGAGGCTTTTTGGGTCCTTAAGTGGGCTTTGATTTTGAAACAACCAATAATCTGCCTGTGGATTGCCATTATGGAGCTAGTAGTGGCAATATTTACCTGAGTATTTCTACAGTAATGTAAACATCAGATAAGACAGAAGTGTTGGTGTAGGTAAGGCTGGGTTAGCAATGAGAAGCCTGGACAGTTATGACAGCTGAACTGATCCTCTTGGCCCTTTTCATTTCTCTAAGCTGTTCTGCTGAGGGCTGTCAAGCCCTACTGATCACCTCATCTTGAGGATGCTCAGCAGACCATCCCTGGTAATCTGGAGAGAGAATGTTCTAGTGGCAGGGTTAGGATGGGTAGTGCCTTGGATTTATGTGTCCAGGTGAGCACGGGGATGAAGAAAGACAGTTCACTAGGCACCAGCAGTGGGGCATACAGGAGAGAAAACTTCAAAGATGGAGGGTGAAATTTTATTGGAGATTGTTTTTAAGAAGCATTTCAATCTACCCTTTACTGTTAATAATAAGTTATAGCAATAGATTATCAATAGTTGTTTTATCAATTGCATTTGATAGCAGCACAGGAAAAAAAGACAATAGAGAATTTTTTCCTCATCATTTCTGCAGGCTGCATGTAAGATAACATTCTCTAAAGCATTGGGCTTTATTTCAATTCTTATTCAATTCAACATTCTTATGTGTTCTGGGACATTGTGACAGATACGATACTCTTTTGGAGAAAGCAAGTCTGTTACAATGGAATGGGATGGGGGATGATATTGATTTACACATATGCATAGTGAAGTATGGGCAGTATTTGACTACTTGTGAGCAACTTGCTTGTAACCAGAACACTGCAAGCTTTGTTCACATAAATTACCTGTCTGATTCACATCCAAACTTGGTCTGTAATATCAAACTCAATCAAAAAGGGGGGGAAAAGTGCTCGTTGGTTTTTTTTTTTCACCCTCTCATGTCATCAATCTCTATATATTTCAAATCTGGTTACCATGATCTCTTTCAACAGTCCAGTAACTGAACAGGAAATGTAATTCAGGTTAGAGACTTTACATAAAGAACAGAAAAAAATCCCTGTAGTCTTCTTCTGTCAAAATATTTTGGTTATGGTTTACTAGTGTGTGGTGGAATCTAATCTTTGTATAGTCAAATATTGTACCAAGAGGCAGCTTCTGCCTTGCCTTTGGTGTATTGCACCACAAGTTTTGTTCCCTTGTCCTTTCAGGGCATCTGTTTCTTACAATATGTTCCAGGACTCTCTGTAGGGTATTGGGAGGCATTCTGCTTTCCATTATAGGTGAGTTTGACTGTGCTAAGTGGTGAACATGGATAGCCATGCTGGAAGCCTGAGGCTGAGGAGTCTGTAGTGTGGACTTATCTAATGTCAGCCAGAGGCCGCCACTCAGTGGCCCAGAAAAGAAGAGGTAAGAATGTCCCCTGGAAGTGAAATATCAGTTTTTGCTGAGGTTGATCATGGGTTA
>WEKY01005187.1:0-18218 GCA_013390045.1 Picathartes gymnocephalus
GACTACCCAGCAGAGCATTTGCTCTACAGTCATAAGGGCTGGATAAACATGGATGATTTTAGACACAGCCAAAAGTAGTGCTTAGCTCAAAAGTATACTTGGAGCTGGGATTAGTCATCAAAGATCCTTATTCAGTACCAGGCAAAAATTAGGCACACAAAACCAGGATTCATAAGAACCAGCATCCTACCTGACCCTTGCCAGCAGAGGAGGTAGAGAATGAGGGATGCTGTGACCCTCCTACTCTCACATAGGCACGTAACAGCTCCCCACTGCATGAACTTGCAGTCAAGCCTTTACAAAACCCCATAGGGCAGCAGTCATTTTAAATTCCCCACCCCTTTCATCTAAAAGCCCTGGGACCCCTATTACTTACTGAGGTAGCATGAGAGAACTCCAGGATCCAATCTCTGCTTTCAGAGAATCTGAATTCCACCTTTCCCCTGCCCTATCTGCAGGGCATCCTGAGGTGGAGGCACTCCTGGAACTGAAACCCAGGTGCTGGGGGAGAGGTATGACCTGCCAAGACCTGAGGGACTTCTGTGCTGGGAGTAAATTATTTGCTAGAAGAGCCCACCTGAGGCTGTGGTTGCCATGACAAATGATCCTTTTATTAAATACCAGAGTAAATGGGCATATGAACTTGTAAACTTTAATGGCATGGAACTAATGCAAACCCTCAGGCTGCTATTAGTCATGCTTCCATTCCAAATAATTTAAAATTTAACTATTTGGTTTTGTTATTTTCTTTCAGATAGTGGATTTCTGATGAAAGGTGTTCAGCTGGCTGATTAACCACCCCTTTGCTGGCATCCCTGCGAGGATCCCATTAGCAAAGGAGAGGTACAGCAGCTATTTCAGCAGGTATTTGTGTGTACCTGTCAGCAGGCAGAAAGGTTCCAGCTACACACCTGAAACACGTCCTCCCACTCTTCAGCAGCAGCATGGTAGTTAATACCGCTAAACTTGAGGATTTGCAGCCACTCCACGAAACTAAAACCTCACTCTCGTAGCTGCTTGCATCCTTATTCTGACCCCTGAGACCCTCCTTGGTTTTGCTCTCTAAGGCATTTTGTAGTCTGCAGGCTGATGGGCTAACTGGATGCATTGTAGACACGCATTTCCCATCAAATGCAACTGTCCTGCTTAGGGAATGTCACCTTGTTTCCAGCCACAGAGCAAAGGGCATCCTCACCTACTCTCCTCCCATTGTCCCATGCCCCTTTCTCATGCCCCTTTTATTCATTTCCTCTGGGACAGAGACACTCCTTGTCTTTTCAATACACTTTGATATATTAGCTCTTTTTAGAATGGGCTAGACCTTCTCATTTTCATCCCAGACTTCTCTTCCTAATGAAAACAGTATCTACTAAAGAGAGAAGGAAAGTTTTGAGTATCCTCCTGCGGGTTCCTACACCTCCTTGCATGCACAAGAACACCATTGCCTTTATTCACACAGCCCGTTCTCACAGGACAACTACATTACCCCTTCTGCATCAGCAAAATTGCTAAATATCCCCTGAAAAAAAGAATGAAAAATCAGAGCTGGCAGCGTTATACACTGACCTTCTCTTACAGCCCAACGGAGTGGAGCACACCCAAGCCCTGCTGCCTGTCTTTGCTCTGCCAACACTCATACACCAGGGTGACCTGACTCACCCACAGGACTGGCCTGCCCTTCTGTTAAGACCTTTTAACCCCTGGAGAATGAAGCTTTCCCAGAGCTACCTTCACCTTAACCTCCGAGCCANNNGGAGCCACTAAGACATGAACGTGCTGACACAGCAGGAGATCTCAGACTTGAGGTGTTACTGATTGCCACCTACACTGTTTTTTTAGAACCCTTGTCACCTGAATATCACAAAGTTAGACCCTGCCCTGCTGTCACTCAGAATCACTGTCACCATACCAATACCCCCAATGAGTGCAAGAAAGCTTCCCTGGATCACCTCAGTGTGAGAGCTGCCAGTGTGGAGGCAACAACTCTTCTGCTCTGGTGCTCTCAAAACAAGGAATTCACATTTCTGGCCTTGAAGAATTGTCCTTCCTTTACATCCCTAAAGAAAACAAAGCATGGCTCCCTCCCCACCTCCTGCCACTCTCATATTCAAACTCTCTGATTAAACTGCTTGGCTCAGACAGAATTCAAACACTGGACTCTTAACCCAATCTGTCTTAACACAGTGTGAGGATACCAGCACAGGTGAGGTGAACCTTCTGCAGCACCCAAGGAGCTGAGGCTGCGATATCCCATCTAGCAAGTGCAAAACAACTTCCAGCTGCCTGCCCAGGACCCTGCTGCTGGCTGCAACACCATCCTGACATGGGACAGACTCACCCAAACCTCCTCTTCATGCCTAGTTGAGCTGAATATTTTTTCAGCAAATAAGGAAACTTCCAACTCAGTGTTATTTTCATAAGATACCCAGAGAACAAGACTCACAGAAAAAGGCAGTGGCTGCTAGAAAGTCTGTTAATCAAAGGTATTTCATTTTTCAAGTGCCATTTTATGCAAAATGAGATAGAGAGTCTACCTCTTCCTTCACTCAAATATCTCAGACCCAAATCTGAGGACCATTCTATATGAGTATCAAAAGTCCTACGAATTTACATTAGAACAATACCTCAATGGGATAAATTAGCTTCTGGTTTACTAGCAATGCAAACAGTATGGAGAAGCACTAAAACCAGAAACAGGCTATGAATTTTGAAGGACATATGTTTCACACTTTATTAGTGGAAAATAAGGTGTATTTCTAGCAAGTACTTCAAAGAGTGCCTTACCCATAAATGTCTGAGTGCCTGTTTAGTAAAGTGGAATGTGAATATCTGTGAAATCCAAGTAAAAACATGGGGCTATGGAAAATATACAACATATCCATGAAGATCAACTCTAAACTTCTACATTCCCAAAAAGTTCAGATGTTACTATTTCCAGATATACATACAGTTTTACACTATCTCCTCCATGGTCTAAGACAGCTTCAAAAATATGCTTAGATAGGTTAAAAAAACTAAACAAATCCACTGGAAGAGAGAAGAATAATTTCTTTTACTGTCTTTTTTGACATCTGTTACTGGCAAATTACACTGTAGTTTCGCCTAAGACCCTGATGTGGATGACACTGGTCTTTCATACCACTGAGAAAGCATTAACTTCAGGAAAAAAACGAAGTGTCTGCTGTATTCACCAAATTTAGCAGTCCACAGTTCAATACTCCTCTTACAGAAAATAAAGACAGTCTCATTAATTCC
This sequence comes from Picathartes gymnocephalus, assembly GCA_013390045.1. Lineage (NCBI taxonomy): Eukaryota > Metazoa > Chordata > Aves > Passeriformes > Picathartidae > Picathartes > Picathartes gymnocephalus. Next base: position 3,256 of record WEKY01005187.1, read on the forward strand.
AAGGGGTGAAAGGTTGGTCTTGAAAATCCTAAATATGTTTTACTAATAGAATTCATCTTGTTAATAAGCTGGCATGTGAAACCGTTTTTTCCGGCTGGTGAAAGCAGCTTGTGGTTTGCTTTTATTCTTTTGAACACAATTAGCAAAGCACTCCAGCAGCTGAATAGACCCATTCACTTGAACAAATTATCCCCAGGCAGAGTTTGGGGGTTTTTTCTCTTTTTTTTTTTTTCCTTAAATCTCCTCAAAACTCCTTCCCATCCTTACGCAGTCAGAAGACACAAAAGACTGCCTGACATTAATCTCGCCTGCCTGTGCCTGAAAAAAGGCAAGTGAGAAGGACATTGCTGAATAAGTTACATTTCCAGCATCACAGCAACAAGACTGAATTGCTCACTTCTCCCAAGCTTATCTTAGCTGGTGTGCAATCCTAATTAAAAGGCTGACGTAAGGAATACACACAGAGAAGAGTCTGGCACAGATGTTATGGATGAGATGATAAACTTTACAAGCACAGCTACCTCCCATGTAGCTTTTGTAGTTAACTGCTGGAGCTAAAAAGGTTGCTCTTGAGTGCATTTCTCCCTTCAGAGGGCTGAAAACGTTAAATAAAACAGAGTTCCCCTTTCTAATAGGGAGTAGCATCTCGCTGATCTAATTAATCTACATAGCTTATTCCTTCACTGAGATAACTTTACTGGCAAAGCAGGCTCCAGTTCCCTTCTCCTGATGCTCATTTTCAGGGTGAAAAAGGCTGTGGATAGGATAAAACCCATGCATACACCTCGTGAACAATGCTGTCATGTAGTTAACACAGCAGAAATATTTGTTTAATTAGTTACATTTTCAGCTTTTAAATGAGAAGAAAAAACAAGCCATGGGTGGTCTGTAACCTCAGAAGAGCAAATATTCCTGGCTGTAAAACCATCTGAGCTCAGAATACTGGGTTGGACATTAAAAAAAAGCATTTATTGAATCGTAGGCCTGAGTCAGGAACAGAAGGTGCATTAAGAACTTCCAAACTGCACCCTACCACCAATTCATTAAGTGTTCAGCATTATTTAATAAAAATGGCTTATGCATCTACTTTAACTGAAACACTGTTTATTCATAAACATTTTTAACTACAGTATGTGTTGGGAATTATTCACATACCCATTTAGCGACAGTCTTAAATTCTTCCTTCGTGTAATTGCATGCAATTCCCACTGCTGTCTGCCTCAACTAGACTATAGGTCTGCAAGCAGACCTTGCCCTGTATTTTGCAATTAAACCAAGGATCTTAGTTGGTTTATAGAGAACAGGACTCCCTGCTGTTAATGTCGTGTTAATGCATTAACATTACAAAAGTAAGAAAACTGCCATCATTTGTATAAAAGCATTAAAGCAATTCTACTGCATGCCTGAACCCTAAATTTGAATAGATTTTTGAAAAAATTCCTTCTTTTTTGCTTATTTTATCAGAAAAATCGATCTTCAGGTAGGCAAAATAAAATGGCCAGGCTTTCTACAAAACAATGGGATGTTTCTTGAAAAAACATGACACACACTGTTGAATGCTGAAATGATGGCTGAGTAGACTTAATGCTTCAGCCAACAGTTCTTTGGGTTACATTAACATGACAGTAACTGGTGAACAAGCAAACTAACAATATTTGCTAATGGACTCAGGCAGCCACTGCAGTGAGACACTGCAGACAGTGAACATCACCATTGCCCCATCCTGTGCAACCCAAATATTTCTAAGGTGCTTTTTCAGAACCTCTCTGCCACTCTTATTTTCAATGCTGTCTATTTAAAAGGTGCTTAAGGGAGCTTTTTACTTCACAAGAGAGATTCCTGGAGAAATTGTCTTTTCCACATTTTCCTGCTCCTTCATAAGGCACAGGTTCTTCCACCTTCCCCATTTCCACAGTGTTAAGACCCATACAGAAACAACAGAAACTTCTGAGCTGAGAAAGGCGTACCCAAAACACGTTTTTCTCTTTTCTGTGTGATTTCACAGCTGGAGATGAAGACAGCCAACACTCTTTGACCTGTTACTCCTCCAAGGGCCGTATGTGTTCTGCATCTGGCAGTGGGACAGCTGCTGCTTTAGGACTTTGCCCTTTCTGTCTCCCTTATCTTTCCTTCTGTCATCTGCTTATTTTCCATTTTTATGATATTCTTTTTTGGTAGATAATAATGCCTTTAGGATTAGTGCTGGCAAGAGGCCAGGACAAAATGGCAGCACTAATGACTTTTGTTTGAGTTAGGGTCACTGTGAGATAATTTAGGCCATGGGGCTGGGGCCCCATTTTCCCATGACATTGGAAAAATCCACACAGAAAAGCAGACACACTGAATGCTTCAAATCCAAACTTCCCTAAGCACCTCCTCTTGGGACACAGCTTGCAGAAAAGAATGAGGACTATATTTCAACACCCGTGGATAGGACTTGAGATGGGCTGTACTATTGATTATCTTTCCACATAGTTTTTGTTTTCAGGAGCAGAATCCAGCAGAGAAAATCCATCTCTGTCACTTCCCACCCACTCAGCTCAAGGACTTTTCCCTCCCAATCTTCCCTTGGAGGACACAGCCTTGCCTGATGCATACCCAGGCCACTTTTTTCCCATGTTGCCAAAAAAAGCACTCTTAATGGGTGCCCACTACCCACAAATTTTTCAGAGGGGAAGGAACTGGCCTTCAGTCTGGTTTTTTTTTTAATTTTTCCCCATTAGTTTTCAGAATGGTTTTTTTTTTCTGAATCCTGAAGGCTGTCCCAAAATGTTTCTCCTCTGAACAGGGCAGCAGGACAATCAGTTAAGGGAATACGATGCATCTTTTTCCCACTGTCCAAAGTGGGGAAATGTATCATTCACCATAAACGATGCAAAGCAAACCAGAAAGTTAAAGTTCACACACTGTTAATGAAGACACATAGCCAAAGTGGTTTTTTGCTAAAACCAGAAACTAACTCTCTTAGAGAGATTTTATCTCACCATTAGAAGGCTGTGAAAAAGCAGGTAGGGGAGGCTCTGCTGAGGTCTATTTTAGTTAAGTATCCACCTAATACCAGGATACTCTGCATCTGAAACCAAACCTCCTTCCCCCATAATCATAAACTGTATTTCCTCTACAGAGAGGTCCAGATCCCAGTGGCCTCCACCATGCAGGCTGCCTGTGAGCCAAGGGTTGATGTGTCAGATGGCAGGAAGCTGTGGTAGGTGTACACAGGTCACAAGATGTTCTCTGTGTCCCAGCAAGAACAGATTGGTAAGCAAGAAGAAAGCCACGTGGGCAAGGAAGAACAGGAAGAGGAGTAGGAGAAACAGCAGCAGGAGGGGGTCTATGCAACTTGTCTGGCCCCAGCAAAGGCTCAAGGTTTTGTGTGAAGGAGTGCTTGGAACAAGGTGCAGGACTCTGGATCACAGGTGGAAACTGGACACAAGGAGAGGCAGCCCTCAGAGCCAGGCAGGAGAAGGTCAAGGATGAAAGGGTGAGGAGCCAGCCCCCATTGCTGCCCCAGGGCAGCAGGGGCACTGACAGCACACACAGCAGCCATGAGGTGAGCAATGACAACAGAGGACTTCTGGCAGTGGGTGTGAAGCTGTGAGGGAGTCTCCCAAGCACACACATTAGTCTGCAAAATCTCCCCCATGCTGGCACAGGGGAATTTGCTCTGCCCTAGATCCAATTCTGGTTGACCAGAAGCGGGCTTGTATCTATGCAGCCCCAAAAAACACTGCACAGGGTTCACAGCGGGTCCCCACCCTAAAGAAGAGAAATTCATCCTCTTGCCTGCCTCCAAACTGCCCACAGACAGCAGGAGCTCTCAGCAGTATAAGGCTTTTCTTATCTGTGATGTCACACTCCCTAGACTAAAAAGAAAGCCACAACACTGCAGATGAATGGATTTTAAGCATTTAAAATCATATTTCTCACCAACCACAACCAAAGGCAGATAGCAGGTTTTCAAAGGACATAGTTTGCTAAGTGACATCTGCAAAAGGACACATAGGGAGAAAATGGAGGAACAGCACAAATTAAAGTCCCATGGCCCTCCTCAGAACTCACTTAGCAGTTTCTTCAGAGAGCAGCACCTTGAAATTGTGAGGTGGGGTTTCTCCACTAACCCAAGACAAAACACGCCAACAGAAGACTATGACTAGATTTTGAAAGCATCACAGGAATAATATAAACCACAGTTATGATTAAAATTTAACATTTTAGGTTACATATTTAAATAAAATGCATTCAAGTTCTAAGAAGCACTAATTTTGTAAAGGTTGCCAAAGTCATACAGTAAACCGTAGGAAAGGTTATTCATTCTTTAACACAACATTCACGCACAAGCTGATGAACTAAAGCTGGACACAATGCTTAAAGCAAAGAGATGAGATGGAACCCTAAGTGGAAGCTGGAAAATGAAGGGTTTGGGTTGCTTTCTTGAGTTTCAGGCTCTCATTTTGTATAGCTAAGGATTGACCAAACTCTCCTCGAGCCTCTTTTCTTTATAAGCGTATTTGGAAAGTTGACACCGCACCATGGAGAAGAGTGACTGTCTGGGAAGTACTTGTACCAGCATGCAGAAGTCCCTGCAGGTATGTGCTTTACATTCTTGCTTCCACAGATGACTTTTCTATGAAAATGCCTAATGAACTAGCTTAGCACTAGCTCAAAAGCAGTTTTCAAAGGCATTTTTCTCCTACATTTTGAGAGGTTAAAAAAAGGCATACTTTCCCATGTCTACCTCTGGAAGACAGTGGCATTCCCGAAGCCTTAAAGCAACTTGCAAGGACTCTGTTGATATTTTAGACAGTTCAAAATAAAAACCAGCAACTTCTTAAATAAGCTTTGTTGAGAAATAAGACCACTTTCCTCATTCACACTAGAAATGACTTCATTACATTCAATACAGATAATATAACTTTCTGAGACTGGATTCTAAAAAAAAAAAAAAATTCATTATCAGGAGAAAACAAAAAAAAGAAGGATTTATTTCTTTGCCTGTTAAGAAAGTGATTGGAGATAGAGTGAGAAAGACCTGCCTTTGCCCAACCTTTCTGCTGATGAACCAGGAGATGAGCACAGGACAACTGGCCATGGATGGTGGTGCACAGACGTATTGCACCTAGACCAAGTCTATCCTTGTAATTTGCAGTATCCACCAAAAAACAACCCCAAAAATCCAACCAAACAAAAAAAACCACAAACAAAACAAAACAAAAAAACCCACAAACAAACAAACAAAAAGCCCCAAAGCCACAAAACATTATATATGCAACAGCACAATTTTGCAACTGAGCCCAGGTGATTCTACCCTAACAAGGTGTCACTGCCACTTCTATTTTAATTAGGAGCATGTTTTTGAAGATGCTATGATCTGAAGACAGTCATCAAGTACTTACGTAGTCATCTTCATGAAGACCTTGCTTCTGAACAGAACTTTTCACCTCCAGGGAAAACTTCTCAAACTCAGGCTTCACAGTCCTCAGCAGAGTGACAGTCTGGAGGTATGAGTATGCTTTCTTGGCTTCAAGGTCATGTTTGTCTCCTCTTCTCCAAGAGCCATTTCCTAAAGAGGGAAACAAGCACATTTCCAAACTAGGGAAACTACCATTATGGGGTTCCTTTTTCCATTCAAAAGTCCCCTTTTCTGATTGCTGGAGATACGGTAAAGTATCCCTTCTTCAAGGTGTGCAGGAAACTGGGCAGCAAGGAATAGCTAAGAAGTAAATGTGCAAACCAAAGGACAACTCTACTCCCACACTGTGTTTGCTAATTTTAAAAGGGTGGGATAAATCCTAAGTGTGAGATAGCACTTTGGAGCCAAACACATATGCCAGATCTCAAATGCAGAGATATTTAAGTTAGAAGTGAGGGAGGATTCAACCACAAGGGTTTTGTTACTCATCACTCCTCTTGGGCAGTCAGAAAGGCACCAGGGAAGTCAAGAGCATGATCATCACCCTGAATGGGAGCAGATGGTGCAGCCCTCCCACTGTGGTCAAGGACAAAACCATGTGTGCCATGGCTGCCAGACCAGCCCTGCTTTTAATGGGAAAGGAATACATAGAAATAAAATGGAATCCTGCGCCTACGCTGTATTTACACGTGTTTTGTGTCACAGCAAGGGAACTATTTAACTCAGACCACCAGTAAAGAAACCACATTTTAAAAAGCAGGATAGCTGACTGGTTGTTTATTAGCAAATAAGTCCTTCTGAGAAACAGATCCTGGCCTTAGCAGGCCCTGAGATCCTGATCCAAAGCTTCAGGAGGTCAGTGGAAAGGTTGATGTTGTTCTGGAGCAGGTTTTGTGCTATTCGATGTAAATGATAACTAAAAAAGGCTAGAGGGAACAGTGGTAGCCCTAATCGGTGAGCCTTTAAATGCTTACAAGTAATTAAAAACTAGACAGTCTTTATTTTTGAACAACAGCAACAAACTCCATTATGGCTAAATGAGCCAAGACAAAAACTAATGCTAAAGCCTCAAGGTGACCTGAAGTCACACAGGAACCTGAAATCAGAGAGAATGTGGTTATTTTGCTTGGGTTGAGGACCACAGTGCCATTTGGACAAAGAGAAGCAAGTTTTTTGGGAGCAGAGATGTTAAGGGAGATGGAGTACAGGTAACAAACCCATGGTGCTCCTGGCAGTGTTTCCCAGCTGCATCACACAGCTGCCAGAACAAACTCTTGGACCTGAAGGAGGTAAACAGAGCTTGCTTTTTGTCCTCCCAGCACCACCATGGCACTGCTGCTGGGATTTAACTGGAGATTTGCTCTGCTTCCTCAGAGAATACAAATGAAGGAGCAAAGGCCCTGCACTTCCCTGGGGGATAAGTCTTTTTCTCCTGCAGCTTTTGTGCTCCTATGAGCACAGGACAGGAGACACAGGAGCACCTAAACCTTTTCATCTCTCTTGTCCACCCCAGGAAAGCCTTATTTACCACAACCCAGCATCACCTAGGACTGTAATCTTTACGCATACCACGAACTTCACTATTTTTTTTTAGTGATTTAATTTTTTTAGGTAGGAGGTCTAGATACATATGCCATGGTTTAGGGATTCATTTCCCAATACAAGGTCAAAATCACTTACACAGAACCCTATTCATCACACCCAATGGAGACACTGGATAGCAACTAATATCCCACTGTCTGGCTTTGCCACTCTTCCCTTCAGTGCCTGCACCTGTTCTCTTTACTGTTTTCAAAGAGAAAGAAATGTACATCTGGTAGTTTTAAGCATGCACATCTTGCTACCTTCCCCAACAGAGAGTGCAAGCCCTGCAGGAGCCTCAAAGCTGAAAAGCTTCTGCCCCAGCTGGGCACCTGCATTTTAGAGGTGCAGGATTAAAGAAAGTAAGGCAGAGACTACAGCACAGATGGCTTTGCTATAGCTTTGCAAGTGGAAATAGCTAAAAAGCATGAGATTATAGAAATAAAATTTCAAACAAACAAAAAAACCAAAACAACAACAACAAAAAGAAAAAAGAAAATAATAAAGAAAAAAAAGAAGGCAACCCTGGTAGAATGTAACTTTCTGTCCTGGACACTATACATATTCCTTCCTTAAATCCTGACACTGGGACTGGGGAAGGTTCACTTGCATAACAGCGTTCCTAGAATAATTTACATATTTAAATTCCTTCATGGATTATTTTGTGGGAGGTCATCTTGTTACAATACTTGTGTACAATTATTGCAGTCTTGACATTTAATAAGCCTGTTCCTCTGAAAAATTAGAAATATTCAGAACAGAGGGCAACAACAAAATGCAATAACACAAAGACAGTGCCAATTGCCCAATCATACCCACTCTTGTGTTTATGAAGCACAAAACCTAATATCTCCAGGCCCTGGGAACAAGGATTTTTGAGAGAATTTCTCTACACTTCTCTTATGTTTGCTTTTCACGTGCAATGGGCATCTGCACAAAAGTCAACTTCTGATGCACAGTCATTTCACTCTTCTTGAGAAACACATCCACAAGCAGAAAAATTGGTTTAAAACAAATGTCAGGAAATGCCACGTTCTAACAACACTACATCAGAAGTCAGATAGTTTTCATTAATCCCTCAGAAAAGCTACAGGAAGACTGGACTACCTGTGATGGAAAGGAGGGTGGTGATGAGGTTCCCACATTGGCTTTGATCTTCATCTACAACTTTATGTTTTAGATATTTGAGTGATTTCCTTCTTACCTGGCAAAATTTGGCATCCTTTAGCTAATCTTGATATATGTAGCAGTATCTGTAGTTCTGTACATATCTAGATCTCTGAATTTATATAGTTACATGCCTTCATTATACAGTGTCACACAGCACTGTTTGCTGTGAAATAATCTCAGAGGTAGTAGATGAGTAACAGAAAGTTTATGCAAAAGAACTTCCAACTAACAAGATAAAATTTAAAAAAATATTTTCTTTAATTCAGTTGTTTCTGTTGGTCAGCCTTTGCAGTGTAAAGAAAGTAAACCCCAAACTTTTACTTTTTTCTCAACTTCCACTTGGTTTTTAACTTGAAATTGATTTGTTATTGTAGTGGATTAGTTACAGCAATCTGCAGGGAGGAAATTATTTTCTCTACACCTGCAAAAGAATCTACTCCTTTCAAAAGCCATGTTATACTTCAAAAAAACTTGCCTCAGCTTCAGCCATCTGATGTTTGATCTCAGCAAAACATTGCTCCAATATTACTTTAAGTGAGACAGCTGCACCAGCTGAGAGCAGCTATAGTCCCTGCCATGCTCTGATGTAATGGGCAGTTACAATTATATGTTGGCACACAGGTATATTAGGTATATTTCAAAAAGAAAGTGCATTTAATTTACATTTTGAACATTTAACATGTTTTAGTTTGACAAAAATTACCCCTTTTACTTACGGGTGTAAACAGTTTTATTCACTCTGCTCTAGAAAATTTGGACTGCCTCTGTCCCATTCAGTGCCTTCCCTTTAACACTGCATGGCTGAATATTTTTGCTGACAGAGTCTGTGATCAAAAGATAAGTAAATTAGACATGTGGATGCCCCAGCACAGAGATGATTTCTGGAGACCCAAACCTCGCAGCTGCCCACAGTGCTGGCTGTCGCTAATTACTCCTTGCAGGCATCTGCTCAGACCACAGGTCACCAGGCTGCCAGGAATCCCCCTGCCCTGAGAGCTGGCAGTCACAAGACTGGGGATGGTGTTAGTCACCTGAGCACACACTGCAGAATGGGGTACCCACACCACAACCAATGTCTCTGTCTGGTGCTATTTCCCCAAAAAGTAATTAAGTAAGCAATTGCTGCAGCATCTTTGGCATCCTGTGACCCACCCAGTAGCAACTATAGCCACAAGGTCTGTTTTACTGCCTGCAACACCATGGCCCAAGAGGAACACAACAGCAACAACAGGGAGAGACAGTGGTGTTTTCTGGGACTCAGTGCTGCGTGTTTTGAGGCTAACAAATCTAAAAATACTACCAAGCTTACAAAAGACTTTGCAACACACTTGGGCAAGAAAAACATTACCATATGATGAGCTGTTGAAGAGTTCAATATTGAAGAAAGCATAGTCCCCGTTGGTCATTCCTTGCCGATGAGCAGCCAACATGATGTTCCTGATAGTGTCACCGCTGGCACACATGATTACAACTGGAAGAAAATGAGAAATGTAGATAAGAAGCAGCTCAAGAACTTCAGAAAACAGCCTGTGAAGCAAGAATGCTGCCAGCGACAGTGACCCCAGCTGTCCTCCCAGTTTTGCAACAAACATGAAAACACAGATTACAAAGAAAGCTGATTTCCCAAAGAGCTGACAAGACAGGTAGTGAACACAGTGAGGCTTCCTCTTCCCTTGTCTCCTCTGTAGATAATTAAATAGAGCCCCTGTGTGATCTGGTTTTTTTACCCCTGCAAAATGTGGTAAGTTCTGGCTGCAAATTTCTTTTGCTGCATGTATTTGTAGACTAGACCACAATCACAAGCCTCTATTGTTATTTCTAAGTGGACATAAGAGGAAGATGGAGACACCATGACATTACCATTTCAATTTCCATTCCACTGAACAATTTGATGTAGACTGAACTTGCCCACACCTCAGCTACCTAATATGTAGGTATCTGGCCTAGATTTTGTTGCCTCTCTGCACTTAAGGGAGAGCAGCACCTGTGCAGCAGGGACAGTGGTATGAATCTTTCCAGAATGTGACTTCCTCTCCAGAGACCATACAATAAGCCCAGGCAACAACCTGTGATGGGATGCTCAATGTTAATAAATGGAAAAACCAAGCACCCTTTTATAAGCATGAAGATTAAAGGTGGGGACAAACACCATAGAGCCCCATTTATCCTGGCCCAATAGCTGAGCAGAGGCTCTGCTGCTACAAAGAGACCTACAAGCCCACAGGTGTGCTGTGTGGGCACCATGGCCCACACTGTGATGACTGTGGTTGGTAGGTCTCCTCCCAGATCTGCTGGGCAGGGGGATTACTCCCCTTCCTTCTGCAAAAGGAAAGGAGCATCTCAACAGGTGAGGTCTTCAACAACGGGGAGAGAACTCCCACACAGAGCAAGTTATACTGCAGGCTTTTACACAGGTTCACAAGACTACAAGTATAAAGCTACTGGGACCAGAGGGAGCCTCAAAGTGTTTTATCAGTGTGTGCTTCAGGACTGTATGTTGCAGCAGGGGCAGAGGAGATCTTGTTAGCACGGGGATACAAAACCAACTGCACACACGTTTCCAAGAACGCCATCACGCATGGCAGGACTCAAAAGCTACAACAACGCAGGCAAATATTTTCAACCCAACAATAAAAATGAATCAAAACCACATTCGGCTCTTTTGGGTGGAAGTGTTTTCTATTATAAGAAATGAAAATGCCAAACAGGCCAAATCTTCTCACACACAATGAATCTTCTCCCATCGCCTTTCTGGTTGGATGCCATCACAGGCATAAACCTCCAGATGTGCTGCTGGGGTGAGTCATGTTCAGTACAACCCCCCTGCTTCAGGAGAGTTATACCATGCATAGCTCTGTCCTACTGATTATGGCAGAGTAATATAATAATTTCCAGAGCAACAGAGCAAGACATATTTCATGACCATTGTGAAGTATATTAGCATGAAGGAAAAAGAAGAAAAAAAAAATTTTCTTACAATGAAATTTGGACCAAATCTTTTCCAGATGCACATCAGGAATGAATTTGTCTCACTGTTCTTAATTTCAGTATAGGTGAGAGATTTCCTTTTGAAATGTTTCCTTGCTGCCCTCCCAATTCTTCTTGACTTTGCCTTTGTAATTCACTTCTATCATAAAACTGTAATCTGTAGATGGAATCAAAGGGATTCCCACAACCCAAATAAAAGACATTGAGCAAAAGGAATAAAAGAAAGAGTGTGTGTGGGGAACTACTTTAACATACACTAAATCATATTTTGTAAGCCTCTAAAGGAATGTAAGGGAAGTAATATTAACTGTTTGGAAGAGGTTTCTAACCCAGCAGGAAAGCAAAGATTACATATTTCAAGATTCTGAAGCAAATAAGCAATGGATATGTTTCCCAAAATCTTCCAAAAATGTAAATTATGTATTTAATCTGCATCTGTACCTTACTATTGTGTACTTACAAACGTGTACGTGCAAACCCATACAAAATGTTCTCCCTCCACCATAATACAGACAGACCACAGTAATTCTAATACTAATATGCTGAATTTATTGACTAGGATTATTGACTCATCCTGAAAATACCTTGGAGTTTAATTCCAGTTTAAAGGAATAAGCGTTCCCTTTGCTACACACATCCCTTGGACTATGTGCTTATACATTCAAGCACAGGCCTGCATTTTTGAACCTTACAGTAAACCTGAGCCTACAACATGAACTCTGCAGCAGGCTCACCTGAGCCTATAAGGAAGCTTGAACTACTAATGAAACTAAGTGTAGACAAACACTTAACTTTTATTATCATGTTTTTCGTCATTGTTTTTTTGTGGCTCCAAGACTTCAGTAATTTCACATGGCTCCAGGGACTGAACACACAGTCCCTAGTACACAGGGGTCCTGACAGGCACCTGAGAGCCCTGTGCAGACCTCCAGCCGGCAGCAACATAACCCCTGGGGCCAGCCTCTGCTCCGGTTCCCACAGGACAGTTGCTGGGGCAGTTTCTGTCCCAGCTCTGGGAGAGTTTCAAGCAAGAATCCTGTATCTGCGTGAAAGCCCACTCCCAGTCAGGGGGTTCAGTGAAGCTTGAGCACTCAGGTGGGACCCCAAACAGCAGCAGTCTCTGAAAACTAGAGCAGGTGAAGGTTTAGAGCCAAGGACAGTGCCACAGCTGCTGTGACACAGGAGTCGTTAAAAACTGGAAACCAACCAAGAGGAAACATCTCTAGAAAGTGCTCTGGACAGTGTGCTGTTGCCTACATGCCCTGCTGCCCCTCTAGGGGGATCTCCAATGAGTTCCCAAGAGAAATAAGGACCTTGACTGGTCTTCAGACCTAATCTGGTGCACCCTCCACATGATGTATAACTCTTAAAATATTGTGGTAACCTGAAAGATGCCATGAGCAGCAGGGCCAAAGGAATGTGCCAGGTGCGTCCTGCAATCAGTCTTTAAGGTCAGAAAGGCACAAGTAGAAGCTAGAGGGCCCCACGTGAATGGCAGGAGTCAGAGGACAAGTGAAGAGGTGAGATGGAAGGTGGGACCCCAGAGGGCACAACGGGGTGAAAGAAGGGGGCTGCTTGTGTTCAGTCATTTGCAAGTTACAGAATAGTGAAAGATCAAATGTCTCAGCTCAGCAAAACATTTCAGACCAGGCTGAAAGCAAGATCTCTTCCCTGACTGCCAGCATGGTGTGAAGAGTGGGGCTGGGGTGAACACTTGTCTTTTCCTGCTGTAAGCACGCTGTAATGCTCTCAGCATCTGGAAAGCCACACACACTCACTTGACAAGCATCTTTCCCCACACTGTGGTTTCCTGCAGCACTGACACATTTATTTCTCTCCATTCATTGTATTTCCCCAAATGGTACTTAAAAGGAAAGCTGTGTTTTAAGCACCTGCTGCAGTGAATATAGAATTATAGAGCCCTATACTGTGAGACCTCCGTTATCTCACACACTCCTGCATGTTACTGATTGCACAGCAGCGTAACATCACCAGAGCAAGGCTGCTCCATCCACAGTCTCCAGGACCGTAATACCAGTTCTGCCTGCCACACACAGCAGGATCTTTATCTGTCCAATTCTGATGCTATTTTAACACTCTATGAGATATGTAAAAATTGTACAAAGGGATTTGTACATCTATGGCTTTCTTGGAAAATGCCTAGGACTGTAACTTCACCCTGCAGTTCACTCCTGGAATACATATTTTCTTTTTGCATGACTTAACAGGGAAACCTGTGGCTGGTAAAACCCTCTAACAGAAAAAGTGTTTCTGATAAGCCCGTATATCCTCACATTGCTAGGCAAGGTCTCACTTTAAAGCACATTTAACTACAAAACTGCCTGTTCCAAAGCACTTTGCTTTGCTGCTCCATGATGAAAAGTCAGTTTATCCAGCCCAGACATGACTGTCCCAGATGTTTTACAAGCCATTTATCTCGCTGTTGGTGACAATATCACGGCACGCACTCAGGTGTTTCGCATGCACACATCTCCTGAAACTGCCATTTCTCCTAAATGCATCCATTATTTACGAGGTACTTGACGGGGCTTCCAACGGCAGAAGCCGCGAGAAGGTCTCCCGCTGCAAGACAGTGGGGTGAGAGGAAAACATCTTTGCTTAGTCCCTGAACCTACAGCGTCACTGCAAAAATCTCAGACAGTAAGAAACAGATTTGCTGCCCTGCAGACGTGGATAACTTTGGGTAAAACAGACCGTCAGCAGAAAGCTGATTTCTTACCATGCTACAAAACCCTCCTAGGGTGCTCCCCGAGGGCAAACTGCTCTCTACGCCGTCGGGAGGCAAAACCCTACTGAACCTCTATGGACAGAGCTTTCACTCCGGACTGCTGTTCCCATCCGTTGGGGGATGTCTGGCCCGGGGCTGCCGTCGCAGCACCACAGCGGGTTTCCCGACGGGCGGGAACGAGCCATGACTCCTCTCCTCCCGCAGGTCCTTCCCTCCGCGGGATTCCCACCGCCCCAGCCGCCACCGAACGCCACGGAGGAGCCCGACTGGGCACTCCGCCGCCACTCACCTCTCTCGCCCGTCTGGAGGGCGCGGACGACGTCGTCGATGTCGAGGTGCCGGCTGGTCTCGTCGAAGCTGTGCACGGCCATATGGAAGGCCTCCTCCTGGAAGACCACATGGACGCCCTCCATGGCGAAGTAGCAGCTACGCTCGGGATTGCTGTCGCTGTAGAGCAGCGTGGCCCGGTTCCACTGGTGGTGGCGGAAGAGGGCCAGCAGCATCTCGCCCATCTTGGCGTAGGCGGGCGCGACGCGGGTGAGGTGCGAGTACTCGCCGCCCTTGGCGCCGAAGCCGGCGGCCAGCGCGCCCGCCGACAGCATCGGCACGTCCCAGTGCGCGGCCAGCCGCGCCACCGGCGCCGCCGCGTACTCGCACACCGGCCCCAGCAGCAGGTCGGGGCGGCGGCGCTGCAGGGCCACCATGTCCACCAGGCTGAACAGGGCGCGGTTGCCGCACGCAGAGTCCTCGTAGGTGAGCTGGAAGGTGTAGCCGGGCGGCAGACCCGCGCCGCTCTCCCGCAGGCTCCGCACCGCGTACTCGATGGCCGGCCGCACCCGCCCCAGCGAGAAGAGGTAGGCGTCGTCCTGCGGCAGCAGCACCAGCACCCGGATCAGCTTCTCCTCCTCCTCCTCCTCCGCGCCCGTGGGGCCGCCGCCCAGCGCCGCCCGCGCCGCCAGCACGCAGCAGAGGCTGCCGAGCAGCCAGGGCGGCATCGCGCCCGGCCCCCCCGGAGACGCCCGAGCTCCGGCAAACTTTTCGCCCCCCCCTTCCCCGCCCGCCTCG
>WEKY01005204.1:2217-22419 GCA_013390045.1 Picathartes gymnocephalus
TAAATATATATAAATAATATATAAAATACTACATACCTAGAAACTAACAGCAAATCACCAATTATTGTACAACATGTACAATGTACTACATCTTAAGCCAGTTTCAAAAGGAAAAAACAGGAAAAATAATACTGTATTAAATTACTTAAAAAAAACCAAACCCTTAAACCAGCCCGAATCAGGCTTATAGAACAGTACTGAGAAGTTTCAGCATCAATAATTCTTTTCATAATCTGGGAGATTATCAGCAATGTTGCTGATAATGTTGCTGATAATCTGAGTCAACTGATGATTTGATATATGGACAGGAAAAAAATCCTGGTTTTGCAAGTGAAATAATTTCCTATGGGATAAAAATTACTCTGTGGCTAAATATATAGTGTTACTCTTGAATTTATAACTTTACATTGTTTTTCAAATTTTGCATTTCATTTTTCTCATTCTGTCTGGCACAGAACTTTGTCCCTCTGCAATTAACTTTAGCAAAAGCTTTGGAGGTAGGAAAAAAAAGTAACCTTTGCTAGAATGGAAGACAGAATCAATAAAAAAAATGTAGGAGGCCAAACTTGGTGATGAGTCATTGGAATTAGCAAAACTTGTTCTAATACTGTTGAGGAGGACGTGCTCAGGAACAACTCAGGATACTTTTTACTGTGATTTGCAATACCTTGGACATCAGTCTCCAGCACTGAGTGACCACTTAATCTTGTATTTCAGAAATGTAAAGTTATGCTCTTGAACTGAGTTTCTGTATATGTTTCAGTGATCTTGTTCAGGAAAGTCTTAGTGAAGAGTGATCTAGAATAACTTAATTTGAAATTTACAAACAGGGATCACAGCTGAGTGGTCAAAACTATAAGAATAGTATTTATAAGCACTGCTACTCTGGATGTGCTTCCGTGGAATAATGAAATGAGATGCTATTGAAATGTTCATCCTATTTCAAAAACTAAATTATAAATGCTGTCAGTTGATGCTTAGGTCAGTACCAACAAAATCACTTATCTGATGTTTGAAAAAATTAAATAGCACAAAAATAGACAACTACTTAATTTATTTAGATAGCACAAAGGTTATAGATATCGAAAAAAGAAGCAACTGCTTTATCCTATTATGCTTCTACCGTTGGAACTAAAAATAGTATTATATCCTAACAAAGTAAGGTTATAAACATGATTTTATAGTATTGTCATATAAAAGGCATTAAATTTCATGAAAAGTATCACAAATTATCAACCATTTTAGGAAATCAGCTCTTTAGTTATTAAGGAGAATTTTACTCATGTACCTTCAGGGATTTTACTCAAGTACAGAAAACAGTAAAATCCCCAATAATAAACTGCTTTTTTATCAGGTAAATTATTTATTTTCAAATGTTACCGGACAATAAAACCTTTCTTGTTTTTAAAATTCAGTATATTTGTTTGAAGCAGCAACAAATCTCACTGCTTAACTAAAAGCCACTCTTAAAGCCAGGCAATCAGTTTCACTGTTATTAGTACCTTGTGTATTGATGATTTATCTACATTATGAATACACAGATTTTTAGTCCTGTCATGGTTTGATATCATATCAGTTTGTCATGGTATCTAAAACTTAGTTTTAGATAAATCTGTATGAGTCTCATCTCTCTGTCATGTATAACACTTCGTCTCATTATATTCAACTTTTTACAGATATTCTTTTATATGTGAATATATCTGCATTTCAGTATGCATGTCTGTGTATCAATATATATATTATATAAATGGAGAGAGAATGTACATATTTGTAGAACACTTCTTATTTTCCCTTATACAATAGTACCAGATTGCTTTCTCTTGCATTAAAACACTAGTATCTAAAACCAGAAATATTGCCTCCATGTCATCTGTGAGATAAATTTAGACATATTCTCTTACTTAATTTCCAGTTATATATGATACTAGAAAAGGAACACTGTGAATAGCCTTTGAATCTTCTTCCTACTGAATAACAGCATCTCTTTGAGATTTGTGTGATCATATATCTAAAAAAAAAAAGATTTGCAGTATAAGAAGGTTTGGTACTTCCAAAATTTTTCTGAAAACCTTTTGATGCTTTTTAGAAATATTCATTTTCTGGAAGAAACAACCAAACAAAAACTCCACTTTTTCTGTTGCACAGAAATTCAGTAAACAGAATGGGAGTGATGTAAGCCACGTGCCCCAAAAACCATTTCTATCTCAGATCTCTGATCTTTAGCTCCTGCAGCACTACCTGAATCATGGACTCACTCAGGCTAGAAGGGAGCTCAGGAGCAAACTGGAACCTGCACAAACACACTGAAAGAAAGGCTGAGAGTCTCTTTTCACAGCTGGGGTGCAGTTGATACTTCTTCATATCTTGCCAGATGTGTCAGTGCCTTCATTCCATTCACTGATCCAAGCAGGAACATTTCATAAGGGCTTGCTGTGATACAGCACTGCCTCTGGTTATAATCACTACTGATTTTGGAGTTTCCTCAGACAAAAGATTAAAAGATCTTAAAACAAGTACCTTCTGAGGAGAGATTTTCAAATTTGAATTTGAAACTGACCCCATAAAATTGTTGTTGCACTTGTTACTCTACAAATAAATACAGATCAAGAAAAACTACTCACAATGTACAAAACTCTGAATGTAAGTATTCTATATACAAACTCACTACTAACCTTGGTTGAAAGTACTATGCCCTAAGAGAGCAGAACATAACTTTCCTTGTTGGTGATTGATTTCCTGAATTACTTCCCTTAGACCTGAATGCTTATATTAATTTATTATTATTATTTTCATGCATATTTTTCTGGTATTGTTTATTATACTGTGTATTTAAGGAGCATATTACTGTTCCATACACAGTAACACAATTAATATAAAAACACCTTCTCTTCCTCACTGCAGAAACAGTATTATGAAAAGAAATGTAAATACTAGACACAGGAAATGTGAAGCAGTATTTCCAATAGGATACAGGCATAGACAATCCAGTCAATATTCACTAGGTATCAGATGAAATCAGGCATTCGTTTCAAGTAAAAAAAGGACCCCCGGAAGAAAATGCAGAGGAGAAAAATGAGCACAGTCTGCAACCTAGTAAAGTGTGAGTCTAAACATGTTGTCAAGAAAATTTGCTCCATTGCAGCAAAACAGGAGAAGAGCGTGATGAGTTCAAAAGATCATATCAGTGGCTTTGAGACCTTTAAGGAGCAGGACATGCACTGAGGATCACAGTCTATCTTTCTTTGAAGGAAAGGGTACATAAATTGGGTAGATTTATACTAGGGAAGAGACGAAACACATAGAAGCTTTGAAAGACAACAAATCTTAAAATATGTAAAAGAATCCCTCAGAAAATAAAAGAACAAAGATGTTCACATCCACCAGAGAGGAGAATATGACTTTGCTTTTGATCACCTAAGACTCTTAGATCATGTTGCAAGGCACTGCCCACCCACATGCAACGGTTGTACGTTTCCTCACTGAAGAGCCCCTTTGTTTTTCAGACCAATTCTCCAACTTGCCAAGGTCAGTCTCAGGTCTGAAAAGGTCTCCCAAAGGTTCCTCTTGCTAGATAAATATCAATGTAATACATAACCGGGATAGATTATACTGATTTAGATGATGTGTTATCTTCACCATAATAAAGATTACAAATCATTCTCTGCAGGCACCTAGGCACAGTTAGTCATACCATGTATCAGTGAATTGAACTGTATGGGAAAAAAAAATATGTGGTTTGTACTTTTTCTATCCTCTGCATTATAAAAGTTAAGTATATCAAGAGATATCCTGCATCGTACTTATGTTTTTGCAAGTAAGTTTAAATATTTTGTTTATAACATAATTGTGTTACTGAAGTAAAAAATGATTCCTGAAACTATTAATAACTACAGCGCTATATGAGTAAATAGCGTAAGTTACCTGCTTGGTCTTTAAATATTTTTGATATGACGACAGGCACTTTGTGCTCAGCACCACCCTGTAAGAAAGACATATTAACCATGAGATCTCAAGACAGAAGTGGTCATACTGAAATTTAAAAGAAGAAAAGAGGAGTTACCCATACCTTTATGCTTAAGCCCAAGCCACCAACTGGTTGTCTACGAAGTGTAACAGTTCTGTGCTTTAAAAAATTGTAGAAAAAATAAATTAAGGTGAAAATACAATATCTGAATCAGCATAAAAGATGTTCCTAGGCTCTCATTTACTTAAAAAAAAATAATTCTTAAAGGCAGGCTAGAATCTGAGTGATCAAGTTCAGTTCTGAAGTATCATTCAACATTGATTTATAGGCACTTAATTAATTCCTTATCACAGAGAGCAGAACTTGTGAGTTCTGTATTCAGACTTTAGTATGCTTTTCTATCTCTGATATGATATACTTCCTGAACAGAAATTTGTATATACTTTTCCTTTGACAAGAAAAAATTATATAAAGAGCTCAGAGACATGCATTTTCATAGCTATAGTGTATGCACATCTGTTCTCATTTTTCAACCAAAAATACCAACGCTTTCTAGTCTACATCTTCAGATCTCTGGGTTTTTTTGCAGCATAGGCTGAAAAACTTTTGGTGATAGTCTCCTTCAAATGTTTAATTTTTTAATTTCAGATTTAAGTGCATAAGGAAGATAAACCTTTATCAATATTTTTCTAGAGAAACCTATCATATGTTTAACAGTATGCTGAATTTGATGTTTCAATAATGTGTAACTCATGGTGCCTGACAACATAATAATAGCACTACATCCGTTGACGATAATTATACAGTTGATGGGAACCTTTTTTGGAACATGCTGAACAGTAGTGGATAGAATGCCATCTTTACAGTAATTCCTGAACATATAAGATAAAATATTTTTTCTTTCTCTGTACATTAGAAGTTGTATATGATTACTCCTACATGTATACTTTCTCTCTGAGTGTTTTACAATTTCACTGACTCAGATAAATATAAATTTTTATTTCAGTAGTCATGACCATAATCTTTTATTAACAAATTATTTTAATATATATAGCTTTTTTTTTTTTTTGGTAACACTCATCATGCTAGACATCTGTTCATATTGACTCAGGGGAAAGTGAAACACAATAAATTCAGAATTTCACTTTCATTTTAGGTAGATAAAAATAATCTATATGGTAAAAAAAATTAGAAATCCTTTCATACATTTTCAAAATTGTTTCTGTTTCCCATGAACACTGTACTACACTAGTCTATGCTAAAAATGGAAAACTGCTGCATTTTGAACATGGTACCTGACATATCAAAAGGTTTATATGATTAAATTTCAGCTGATACAATTCAGTTTCTTTGAGATCTGTGCTAATTCAATTTTTTTCATAGGTTTTTTCTTCATTTGGAACAGCATCAAAACTTTTGATCAAAATTATCACATTCACTGACAAAGTTCAGATCTGATCTGCATCAGAATACATCCCTAACTTTGAATTCAGTGACTCATTCCCAAGAGATGCTTTCCAGGACCTAACTGCTGTCTGCTGGCTTAATTCGTGTTTTACTCCACCTATACTTACACCTTGAAAATATATTATCCTACTATAGCCCATCAAGGAGACAATGCACTAAATATTTCCACAGTTTAGTGTGCTTTAGCATGATCATACTACAAATAGAAAGCTGCTATGTGAATAGCTTTAGCCACTTTTTAAAAAAGACAAGTAGGGTACTATTTGTTGGCATCTCATACTTTCAAATAGAGCTAACATGCATTTTTATATGATTGCTAGGTAGCCTTATGAAGCAATCTATTTGCATAACATTGGAATAATCTTGATATTGCTATTTTAATAATTCATAGCATTGCTTTTTACAGAGATTAAAATATTCCTATCGAAAGAAGATATTAAACTTGTACTTGAATGTTTCCTACATAACAGCTTAGTAAAGGCTACATTTAAAAAATGCAAAAATTTTCTTTTCAAGGTGTTCAAATTGCAAAGTAAAATGCTAAAAGCTGAGCTCAATTAAGTATTGTGATCAAGATCATTTACACAAATTTATTTCAATTCTATGACCATATATAATTTTCTATGACTAGCAGTCATACAAGACTAAATATCACGTTTCACTTTCTGACAGAAATAGACAGATTTTTGTTAATGATTTTGAATTTAAAATAATTGAACAGGGTACAAGTCCGGAAGCTTCAAAGGAAACTAGTATTGGGCAACATTGAAAACATGCAAATGGAGCCATGGACTTTCATTGTACTACAATGCTTTAAGGTCACTATAATTTAGGTCATTATATTACTTTTTATGCTTTAGGCATAAATCTGGCAATGAACGATGCATTACATATAGAATAATAGTAAAGCAAATCCATAAGGATTGAAAGAGAAAATAATTTACAGGGAAGAAGTGTTATGGAAAGTCCCTTTCAAATGACGTAAACACTTGCTCTGAAATTTCCAGTCTTGATGACAGAGTACACATGTTGTAATAATCCTTGTAAGGAAGCGATCACAAAAACTTGATTAAAAAAATAAACTACTCAAAATAATGCAGTGTATTTTAAGTACATGTAAATTGGCTAGCTAAAAGATTCCAAATCAAAACATAATTGAGATAAAGCTACTATTTAGTGAAAATGCTTCTTCTGGAATAGTGACAATACCTAGATTATTTTAAAAAGATTTTAAAATGATGATTTAAAAAAAAGTACCTGAATTACTAGCAGTAATGTTTGCAAGGGATAACACTTGTGATAAGGCAATGACAGGATGTAAGCATAAAACATTTAATGGTAAGGTCTTATATAGTCATTCTGGTAATAAGGAAAACAGCTCAAACAAATAGAGGGAAGCACTCCATCAGGCAAAACACGGTCTTGCAAAAAACTCCAATGAAACAAATGTGTCATGCTGAGAATGAGACAAACCCACAATCCAGCACAAAGTCACAGACAAAATCACTAGTGCAATTCTACACTCATCAGGGCATTATTAAGGAGCAGAGAGACTATAAATTATTTTGGTATCTATCAGCGATGCACAACTTTAAATAAAACAGTTAGTTCTGATAATAATTTTGATGATGCAAAGAAATTGTAGTGAGGAAGCATGCTGAAAGGAAAAATAAAGGCTTTTCAGAAGACTTATTAGAAGGGCTTTATCAGGAGAAAAAGGAATATCTCATTGCTAAAGAGGAGGTTAAGAGAGGTTATTACACACAAAGAGTAATGGATACATATTCATACAAAGGCAAGAAAATAGAATATAAGCAAATAAAATTGAAAAACAAAATTAGGCAGCAACAGAAAAAGAAGAGTTCCAAAACCAGTCAAAATGAATTAAAATTAATAATAAATCTCCAAAACTATTAGGAGCAAGAGATCTGCCAAATAAACCAGAGGGTCAACTTATGATCAAGATATAAGAGACATACTCAGAGTAAATAAAGCTACTGAAGGGAAGGTAAATGAATACTTTTCATGAGCATGAAAAAAATAGACGTGTTTCTCCAACTGTCTCTGGAGTACAAACGATATATGAGTCTGTCTGAATTTGAAACCACTATAGAAGCAAATTGACTACATAACAATAGCAAATCATCAAGATCAGATAGCTTTTACCCTAGTCTTGAATACACAGATGAAACAAACTATATACTGTGGAGTTATATTTCTCCATAAACCCTTGATACATGAAGACTACAACATTGAAAATAAAATCTGATTTTTTTTATGAGGTTCCAGTTCATGCTTAGGAAATTTAGGGCCTGCAAACAAATTAAACAAATTAAACAAATTAGAATTATAGGGAAAATAAAACTATAGAAAGTAAGAGAAACTATAACTAAGAACAGAATTGCAGATATGTTTATGATCTATCTTGGAAAAGACAATGTATTTTTTTAAAGGCAAATTAGGAAAACATAAGAGTCATGAGGGAAGAACCTTTCCCAGATATATTGCTAATTAAAATTAGTTAGAAACTAGATAGAAAACAAGGTGGTGGAAAAAATGTGCAATTTTCTCAGTGTAGGGAGGTCACTAGTGAATTTCCACTGTTGCCAATGTATATATGCAACCTGCATTATTTGAAACATTCACAAAGAATTACAAAAAAGGATGAGCAATGATATTACCTGTGCTGTTTATTGCAACAGGAAGCATAATGAAACTGAAGATATCTGCAGAACATCCTAAACAATATTAACAGGGCAACAAAATAGCAGAAAAAATACAATAGCAGATCAAAGGTAGCGAAAGGTTATTTTTCCCATGCACATTATTTATATAAGGAATTAGGATTGATTTTAAATCAGTCACTTCTATTACAGAGTAAGATCTTGTGGTTGAAGTAGCTGGTTCTATAACATCATTAGTGCAGTGTCCAGTAGTGGTCAAAAATACAAATACAAGTTTTGGGAGTCTTAGCAGAAGAGAGTTCATCTGCTGGAGAGTTGTAAGGCCTTGCAGAGGGATCTGTATAGGCTGGATCCATTGTGTGAGGTTCAACAAGGCCAAGTGCTGAGTCCTGCCCTTGGTTCTCAAGAACCCCAGGCAGTCTGGGGGCAGAGTGGCTGGAAAGCTGCCCAGTGGAAAAGACCTGGGTGTGCTGGTAACAGCAGCTGGACATGAGCCAGTGTGCCCAGGTGGCCAAGGTGGCCAGTGGCATCCTGGCCTGTATCAGCAATGGTGAGGCCAGTAGGACCAGGGAAGTGATCGTCCCCCTGTACTCGGCACTGGTGAGGCTACATGTCAAATCCTGTGATCAGTTCTGGTCCCTCACTTCAAGAAAGACATTGAGAAGCTGGAGTGAGTCCAGAGAAGGGCAATGGAACTGGTGAAGGGTCTGAAGAGTTAAGTCATATGAGGAGCAACTGAGGGAGTTGCGGTTGTTTAGTCTGGAGAAAAGGCTCAGGGGAGCCCTTATCTCTCTCCAAAACTGCCTGAAAGGAGATTGTAGCCAGGTGGGGGTTGGCCTCTTCTCCCAGGCAACCAGTGACAGAACAAGAGGAAATGGCCTCAAGCGGTGCCAGGGGAGGTTGAGGCTGGACATCAGGAAGAATTTCTTCACTGAAAGGGTGGTTAAGCATTGGAACAGCTGCTTGGGGAAGTGGTGGAGTCACCATCTCTGGAAGTGTTCAAGAAGTGCCTGGACATGGCCCTCAGTGCTATGGATTACTTGATGGTAGGTGTTTGGTCAAAGGTTGAACTCAGTGATCTTGGAGGTCTTTTCCAACCAAAACGATTCTATGATTCTAAAAGAGCAGTGACCAAGCAAAGAACATCATTATATTTCGTAGAAATCCAAAGTTCACCTCACCTTGAAAATTATATTTTGGTCCCTTGATACCTGAAACTGCTAAAAATTGTTCAGTAAGGATGATGGAAGCATAAAAATTCCTCCTGCAAAAGGAATAATAGAATAGGCTGTAACTCTTCATTCAGGAGAGGAGACAGACTGGGGATCAGAAGGCTACAGTAAGTAGCACAGAAGACAGTGAATGGGAGTCAGTTTTTACAGCCTTTTCCAGTACAAAAACGATGAGGCATCAAATGACACTACTAGGATACCTAGTTCCCATTATGAACTAGGATAAGAACAAAAATAGATCATTCTTTGTGCAATGTATAGCAGACTCTGATGAAAAAAATTCTGCATGTTCTTAAGTCTACATGCTTTCAAGGGGATATTCAACAATGATACAAAAATAGATCTGTTAAGAGCTAATAAAAAACTTTATTTTGATTACAAAGACACTGTACTATTTTGAACAGGAAAAGTATTAAGAAAAGCATAACTTTTTTTCCCTGCTTGGCTTTTCTAAGGAAACATTAAGAGCAGCTGTCAGAAAAAGGACAGTCAGCTCAGTAGACTTTAGGTCTGAATCAGTCCTGAATTTGTTATGAAAGGACAAAATTTCATGACTATGAAATTTGGACTGAAACCCACAGTAGCCTTGCAAGTAACTACGAAAGAAAATTCTACTCCAAAACATCTTGCCAAAACTGAACTGCAATACTTGTGGGGAAATAAACAAACCTATCTTATTGTGTCATGGGTTAAAAATGGTGATTTCTACCCAGAAGGACATAACTGCTTCCTGCTATGAAGGCTGCATACAGCTTCCTGCAAAAAAAGCAGTGTCCTGCACTTAAAGAGCCAATGATGGCCAACCCTGACATTCTGCCATGCTGTTTAGCCACTCAGAGAAGAGTACATATCTGTGTTCCCACATCTTAAGAGAGGGAATTTTGAGTTTCGCTCTCTTTGGCTTTCGCTTTTGAACAGGTAACATCAAAGCTCCATGTGGCCCGGCAGGCCTGCCTGGGCCTGGGCCGGGCCCCCCCCGCCCTTTCCTGGGACTGCAGCAAAATGCCAGGCAGGGGAGGGGAAGAAGCAGCTGCAGGGGCAGAGAAGAGGGAAACTGCCAGCCTGTGCCGTGCTAGAGGGGCCAGGTCCTGCTCCCCTGGGCCGGCCACGCCTTTCCATGGAGACCCCCCATCTTTTCCCCCTCCAGGGAATGCCGTGGCGCAGAGCTGAACTGAGCCGAGAAGGGCCCACTCTGAGGGAAGGAGCTCTTGCAGTGAACAGATGCCAGGTGGCTGATTCACTGTGAAATGGAACCCACGAGAGAACTGTGTTTCTTGTGGGAAAGTCTCCATGGTAAAATAGAAGAGACTTTTCTTCCCAACTAGACTGATGAAAGTTTATTCTAAAGGTGGTAAACTGACCGGTGTTCTCTAAGTTATGTTTCTTCATATTGTTGATGGGAAAGGTTGTTGGAAAAGAATGACCAATGAGTTAGGGGGAAAGAAACATCTGGAGGTTTATTTTGATTTTTATTATTTTCTTGTTTTCTCTTTTAGGTTTGTTAATAAACTATCTTTTTATCTTTAAAGGTTTAGACCTGCTTTGCATTTCTCATTGAATCTTTATCTCAACACAAGAACTGAGTAAGTAAACCCAGTAGGGGCACTGGTTTTAAAACCAGAGTACTTAAACTACACTACACTATCCATCGCTTGGTGTGAGGAAGCGGAGGGAGGCAAATGTGAAACCACTACATTGTGACATTAATGTCATGCACATATGGAGCTGAAAACCCAATACGTCTGTCTCAGCCAAACATACTAACAACTTATTTCACTTTTTGGTTGCCTGCAGGCTAGATATAATTTTTCTTTCCAGATGAATTTATTTATGGTTTCAGAGTAAAATGAGACAGACATCTGTATCAGTGTTAAAAAAATTAAAAATACAGTGCTATAGTTGACTGTGTAACTTTTTTTCATTATAGGCAAGGAAAACTCTTTAGACAGTCTTACTAATTATCAGTATTAACAGCAAAGCTGAAATTAAGGGGTTTTTTTTAATTAACCCTTTTTGCTTTTTAACTAGCATTTTGTTTTGTTTTGTTTTGTTCAATAGTATCTACAGTTTCTTGAAACTCTTTATTTTCATGGGTTCCAAAGTACTCGAAGTGTACTCTATAACAATTACTCATTCCAGACGTGCTACCAAGCAGAAGCAATTATGTACCCCCCATGGCACAAGAGCCTATTTTGTTTCCTGTTTCTATGAGATTAGAGAACAAAGTGGTACCTGGCATAAAACTTCAGGATGCATTTGAATAGACAGCATGTAAGTAAGTAAGTAATAAAACTGTAATTGGCAGGATACCAATATGAAATATTCCTATCATTTTGAGACCTTTTATTGTTGAAAGCTGTCAAGTGGTGAGGCAGAAAATTTCAGGAACTTCAAGAATAATGCCAGACAGGGAATATATTGAAAAGCAGATACAACTGAAAATTTTAACCATATAAGACGCAGACACCATTCAAAAGAACACTATGTCAACATCTATATAGAGAAGAGACTACTTGGTAGCAGGTGCAGTGCTGCTTGTAACAGCTAAAACAAATAATATAGCTGAAAAAAATTCTATACTTTTATTAGTTGCAAACTGAATGACACTATCAAATGAAATGGGGAGAATTATATAGTCAAATACCCATCTTTTAGGTATTAGCTCTACGCAAAAGACTTACTAGATTCTGTTAAAAAACAATGACTTAATAAAAAAGTTTATCTCTGGAAAGGTCTTTATGTCTTGGTATTTGATCATATGAAGTGACATGACTGGAGCTTGATGGACAACATGAGAAGGCAATCGCAGTGCTTATTTCTGTTGCTATGTTTTACGAAGATTTTACATCCACCTGCCAGTGCCTAACCAATAGGTCATTATTACCAGGTTATTAACACTCAGAACTGGCACTTGTGGTAAAGGATCTCCTTTTGGAAAAAAATATTATATCTATATATCTATCTAAATGAATAATGTACTATGGGGATTTCAGAAAGAGATTCTGCTTGAAGCACTCCAAACTCATTGATACAAAGAGACGTTTCGGAAAAAAAACTCTATATGTACTATATTTTACTTTTCTGTTCCAGCCTGCATGAAAGTATTAATGAATACATGTATTATTTCCAAGCATCAAACTGAAGCACATAGCAGAAAAGGCTGGAGCACTTGACACAGACCATGTTATTCAGGTTTTGCAGAACCTGTTCTAAGAAACAAGCCCATTCACAATGGCTAGAACAAGCTGCAAGAGACAGATCACCAATGCTTTAATTTTGTTCTCTTCTCTTCTACTTACCAGTAAGACTACTGTGATCGGTCTACTGGTGTCCTCCTGAACTGCCCTGTCTCCATGCCACATAGCAAAGAGGTCGAGTGGGGAATCCCTGTGCTGACTTCCCTCCTCTGTGGGCATCTTTCCTGCTGCAGGACCTGGATGTTGACAGCATTAAATTTGGCAGAAGTAACTCTCTTAGGGTAGGGCTGTAGTTATGAGCTGGGCAGAGCTGCCAAGGTCACACCTCCTCATGTTCCCAAAGATGGCCTTGGGGTAACTAAGCTGACCACTGCCCCAGTGTGATGGTGCCACTTACTTCCCCTCCATCTTTTGGCTTCAATGACCAATAGCACTACAAGATTAAATTCCTGGTACCAGTTCCACTTGTTAGCCTGAGGCTGTGCCCACCGGCTAAGAGTAGTTGGGCTAAGCTCTGCAGTTATCAAGGGGTGCTATGTGCCTTACAGTACTTCAGACAGATATTTGGAAAAATGGGTCAACCAGTACCAGTAATGTTCGTAACAATGGCCACACCAACAAATCCAATGGAATGTAGGGGCACCAACAGGCTCAGTATCATGATACATCATCAGAATTACCAATTAAGATAAAAATCACTGGCCTTGACTCAAGGGGACTGGTCACCTTTACTTAACCCAGAAAAGGAGCATGTACAAATCACACATGTTCAATAAATAGCCATGACTAAATGTGCCTTGGTACCTGAGCCTATCTAGTCCCCATGCTCAAATCACAACAGACTATTACCTTAATAGATAGCAGACTAGTCCTTAAACATAAAAAGTGAATAAACAGGATAGGAAAAAGTGAACAAAGAGAACAAAGCAATCATTAATTGCTGCATTGTTTGCAGGATTTTTTTTTTAAATAAATTTATTCCCACTTCTACAATTGCATCTGGTATTTATTGGAAGGAGTAGTCTCAGAAGTTCTCCTTACTTGTTGAAAGTAAGATGTCAAATTAACTACAGATACTGGCAGGTTTGCAACAGAAAATAAAAGCTGTTTGCCACCCAGGCCCTTGGGAAACATACAGGGGGAAAGGAAAAAGCAAAACAAGAAAGTGCAATAGTAAGACTTGAAAGAGAAACCTGCATCCTGTCCTGCATGGATGCAAGGGAAGAAACAGTCTGATGCCTGAAGGGGTAAGAAGATAGTTTGTCACGGTTTCACTTGGGATAGAGTTAGCTTTCTTCTTACAACTTAACATATCGGCTATATGTTCCTTTCCTTAGCAACGCTTGAAGGTACCACAAGGAATTTACGAGATGGGAAATGACTGAAGAAAGAGATCTTGTAAGAATGTAAGACCCAGTAAAATGTATCAGAAAAGGCAGACATCTGGCTGGTTGTTACATATCCCAAAAGAACAAAAGAGGATGTGGTGAAGAAGGTTATGTTGAAATTCTTTGGAAATTTTCTCCTCAAGATGGAGAGTTCCCATGATGAGGGTTTTCTCAGCTCACACCCTCCACCTCTCCAGATTTTGAGCTTCCTCAGCAAATTGTTCAACATGTATTTAGGTTTTTGCCAAATAGATATTTCCACTTTCACTCACACAACCCTCACTTCTCACTCATTGGAAGCAAAATTCCCCCTACCCAGTGGCTGCAGGTAGCTGTGCATCTGCTGGCTGACTTTCCTTGTAGAAATATGGATTTGAAAGTACAGTAGGGGCTGCTCTTGCCAAAATTATTTCCAGATAGAATTCAAAAGAAACACCATACTGAGGAGAGCGTGCAGCACGCTAACAAGAGATGGTGCTGGATTATGGTTAACCACTAGGTCTAATAATACAGGCATCTACATGACAAAGCTGGAACCACTCAGCCTTATGCTAATATGTAAAGATACGCAATATATCATAGAGCACACCAGATGAACTACAATGCCAACACCTAGGACTGGAACAGAGATTCCTTCTTCTGGTATATGGCAGTCAGGATCAAAGAATACTTGACTAGGAGCCAGAAAGCACTGAGTTTTGATTGCTGCTTCCTTACTCACTGCTGTTACTACTTATGTCCTGAGTATATGTAAATCTCAAAAAATGGGTGCAGCATGAGGAAAATGTAAATGTCACACAGTTAGCCACAGTCTGACTGAACAAACCATGTCTGCATTTCCACAAATCCTTAATACTGTCCTCAGGGAACTGTAACCATAAGCATCTTATAATTAACCAGGTAAACAATCAAAGAATGCTTTGAAAAATAATGAAGCAATTTTTCAATAAAACCATACTGGGGGTGGGGTATGAATTAAAGAACTTTATTAGACTAGGATTTGGAACTAATCTGTTGGTTATAAGGTCTGGTTTTCAGGAAAAGCTTTTTGCTTGTGGGTGTCTGTATAAACTTTAGTTCCAAGTCTGGGTCATTTTTAATAGACTTTTATATTCTCAGAAATAATTTCATTGCTTAAAAAGACAGTGTAACTCATAAAGCGGAAAAAACTATTGAGACAATGTAAGTTAAGAAACCTCAAGAAAGAGAAGAAAAGACACAAATTAGTCCTCCATGGCAATACGTGATGGCTTACTCTCCACTTCCATGAAGTGAAGGCAAGATGTAATAAGGAACAGGTAGACAAAAATCAAAGTATTATTTTGAATGGGAGAGTTTTGCAGCTTAACTTCTTGCACTGCAGAGGTTCTCATCTTCTCCTAAAAGGACAGGAAGAATGCAGTAAAAATTGACTGAGGCATCTCAGTTGCTGTTCAGTTTTGTATAAAGTCAAAACAGATCTTTTCATGTGCTAACAAAGACCTGGGATATCGGCAGATTTAATATAATAACATTTTTATCAGTTTACATTATTATCTTATAAATGTTATATTATCTTATTACTGTAGATAAAAGTTGGTGTGTTTTTGTTTGTGTGGGGGTTTTTGTGGGTTATTTTGGAGATTTTTGAGGGAAAAGTTAGATTTTTTGGTGAATTTTTGTGGAGTTTTTTAGAGTAAAATGAAGTCACTCATTTTATTTGCAAAGCTAGCCAAGCTAAGGGAGGATTATACAACAAAAAACCAAAAAGCAATTGTTCTCACAGGTGTACAAAGAAAAAGCATTAGAGGCAACAGTCACAACTTGCAACAAAGGAAATTCCAACTGAGCATAACAATAGGAAAGAACTTCACATAGTTAAGAGCTGCCCAGAGAGCTGGTAGCATCTCCATCCTTGGAGATATTCTAAACTTGAGTGGACAAAGCCTGCAGCAGCTTGGATGCTATCACCACTTTCAGCAGTGGGTTGAATTAGATAACCTCAAGAGGTCCCTTTCAACATAAACTATTAAATTCTAGTCTAGTTAAGATGACTGACAAAGCCCATGGTGTTTATTCCTCTGAGGGAAGGAATCATATTAATGTGTCTGAATGAAACACTGTGTCAGTTGCAGTATGACTTCAGAATAATCCTCAGGTGCTTAGTTGTCAAATATTCAGTTTGGAACAGGAGGTTTTTTTGGTAAGTGATGTGAAAAGACCCCAGACTCTTCTCAGATACAAATTACATCAATGCAGATCCTCTACAAATACAGATTTCCGGAGTTACTAATAACATACATAGGACCCTGTACCAAGATATGATAATATTTTTCCCATTAAAATTTACCTGATTATTTTCAATTTAAAAGGCATCCTGTAACAACAAATTATAGCTAAATCCTGCCAGAATACAGCTTTTCTCTGAGTAATGCCATCTGCATTCAACTTTGCACAGCATTTCACAGGTTGGCTATAGTGAAGATGAACAACAGAGGTTGAACCCATCAATATCCTAAATATTGATACTGGAAAGCCTCATGCTTCCATCACAGTCAGACAGAGTTTGCTCCTAACTGTTGAAAATTTGAAACTGCTACAAGACCTCTCACAATGTCTAAGCTACAATTTACCAGTCTTGACACTCTGTCATAGCTTCAAGTGTAACAGATTTATTGAAATTTCAATTAAAGGACACATATATTTATGTATATGTGTGGCTTATCAAAGCTGTGATGCCTTTCTTTTATCTTGTTGGTATGAGTACTCACCCTTAGCTGGACTCTTGACACATTTCAGGAAGAGATTGTTTTTCAGGGATATTCATAATGTCCTTTGCATTCCTCGGTTCAGTTGTATTTATCAGCCTTTTTTTAAAGCTACTCATTATTTTTATCTTTAATAATAAAGGTTTTTTTCATGCTTATAAATACGTATATTTATTATGTGGTGCAAACTTCTAACTGTTCTCAACACAAGCATATAATCTGTCATAATAAAGTTCCTAAGGAATTACTTGATAGCTATCTTCTAAGTATCTAGGTCAGCTTTCCAGAGCATGGAAAACAAATAACAAACGGTTAAATAATGTATTTTCTCTATACAAGTGATCTTAGTTTCAAAAGGAAGACTCTTAATCATTCATTGGTGCTTCAAAAAAGATAGAGAAAAAAGAGAGAAATTGTTCATTATTAGCTTTAAAAAAAAAACAAACCAATTTTTGACTGAAATACCACACCAGAAATGGTACAACAATCACCAGGCAAGATTCATTATTAGCAGTTCTTGAGACAGAAATTTCTTTGGGTTAAAAAAGAAAAAACTTTTAGATTTTTTTCCAGATCTGTTCCCTAGAGGTTTTCTAAAACAACATTCTGCTGTGTCTTTATTAGTATCTGAGTTATAAAGAAAAAGCCATAGAAATCTCATCAGGGATTTAAACAGTATTTTCAGACAGTTTCTATTTTTTAATCAACAAAACAACTAATCTTGCTATTTTTCTTCCTTATTCACCCACTTTGCTTTATTCTAAGACACAGCTTGGGAAGCTGGACAATTGATTATCCAGCATGCAAAGGTTTTTGTTATACTAATTCTATTAGATCCAAATAAGCCTCTGAGGAGTCCTCTTCCAAGAAAGATGCCATCAGCCTGCATTAAAAACCTCTTTGGTTGACTCCTGACCAGTTGAGAGACAATTCAGCTCTGTGAGAAGGACCAATTTTGATAAAAAAACCAGATGAATTTCTGTTCTTTTTCTTACAAAAACAAAATACAAAATAAAAGAAAGAAAATTCTTATGAAAAGAGGAGAGGCATAAAACTGTGGACTGACAACAGGAGAAGGATGAAGCAATATACATGGATGAAAAACAAAGTGTATTAGGGATGAGATACTGTATGTAAGAAGTTAATTTTAACAGGTAAAGTGAGAAAGAGTTAAAGTAAAATAGCATCTTCATGAAGTATAAAGTTTAAAAATTAATGCCTTCCTGTTTCTCCTTTAACTAAAATTGATCTCTCCCTATCTGTCATACAATTAATTTATTTCTTTGAGTATTGTTAAATGTTAAATCTGGGGGGAAAATATCTTCTGTTGAAAATACTTGGCAGATAAGGAAAATTGTCTATTTATTTTCAATTCACCATTTCTGTCAATACTTTTGTGCTTGGATTCTATAAGCGTGCACCAATTCAGAGAATCACAGAATGGGTCAGGTTGGAAAAGACCACAGTGGGTCATCTGGTCCAACCTCCCTGCTCAAGCAGGGTCATCCCAGAGCACAGGGCACAGGATGGTGCCCAGACAGTTCTTGAATATCTCTAATGAAGGTGACTCCACACCCTCTCCAGGCAATCTGTTCCAGTGCTCGGTTACCTGCCTATGGGGATACTGTGAGAGACAGTGTCAAAAGCCTTACTGAAGCTGAGGTTCAGCTGTTATCCATTCAGGCAGCTGTTTCACCACAGAGGGCAGTTGGGTTGGTCAATTATGATCTACTTTTAGTGAATCCATACTGACTACTCCTGGTCACCTCCTTGTGATCCATGTAGATAGAGATGAGCTCCAAAATGAGGCACTCCATCACCTTCCCATGGATTGAGGTGAGGCTGACTGGCTGGTAGTTCCCTGGCTCTTCCTTCTTTCCCTTTTTGAAGATTGGGGTGACCTTTGTTTTCTTCCAGTACTCAGGCCCCTCTCCTAATTGCCACAGCCTTTCAGGGATGATCATGAGCAGCCTTGCTGTGGTATCTAGCATCCCTCTCAGCACTCCTGGATGCATCCCGTCAGGGCCCCTGGACTTGTGGATATCAGGTTTGCCTAGGTGTTCTCTAACCCAATCCTCCTTGACCAAGGGAAAGTCTGCCTTCCAACAGTCCTTTCTCCTGGTTTCCTGGGTCAGAGATTCCAGAGGTCTGGTCTTACCAGTGAAGACCAGTGCAAAGGCGGCATTTGGTAATTCTGCCTTCTTTGCATCCTCTGTTATGAGGGTCCCCACTCCACTTACTAATGGGCCCACATTATCCTTAGTTTTCCTTCTGTTATTGATGTATTTGAAAAAGCCTTTCTTGTTGTCCTTGACATCCTTGGCCAGATTTAATTCCAGGTGAATCTTTGTAGGGGCAAAAAGACAGTTACAGAGAAATTCTCTGTTACAGCATGAAGCAGCTTGCCTGTGAGAAAGTAAAAACATTCTCACACACTGAATCAAAGCAATACAAGTGTCCCATGAGAACTTTAACGTCAACATGAGCAAGAATCCTAAACACCAGATTAACAATCTGCACCTGCAGTCTTAGGATGTGTGTTCACTCATGATTGGTTTAGAATAATTGTTTGTACCACGTAGCCAATGGTGTTAGGGGGTTAAAATAGCAGCCAATGAAATATCACCTGGGTGCTGGACATGCTATAAATATTAGTCCTTTTTCAATAAATGAGAGATTATTGCCTTCTGATCAAACTGGAGTATTTGCGTCATTTACCATCACACCAGCGACAAACCTTGGCTTTCATTTGATTTCTACCTACTCTAACAACTTTTCCACACTAATTCCAAGTGGTCTGACTCTGCTTCCATCTCCTGTGCATCCCCTGCTTACATGTGAGTAAAAACAGAAGTTTCTTTTTATCCATGCAGGTCTCTTGCCCCCTTTCCTCAACTGCTTGCTCACTGGGATGGTTTGTTATTGAGTCTGAAGAAAGTGATCCTTCAATATAAACCAACTCTCTTGGACCCTTCTTCCCTGAAAGGCCTTTTCCCATGCGATTCTCCCAGGAAGATCCCCTGAAGAGGCTAAAGGTAGTTCTTTAGCCCTGAAGAGGCTGAAGGTTACAATTTTCCTTGCTGACCTGCTTCTTCTTGTTCTATACTGAACTGCACAATCTCATGGTCACTGCAACCAAAGCCGCCCCCAACCTTCACACTTCCAACAAGGCCCTCCCTGTTTTTTAATGAAAGGTTGAGGAGCACACACCATTCCTTGTGGGCACCTCCACTATCCGTGTCAGAGAGTTGCCATCAGAGCTTTCCAGGATCCTCCCGTGCTGTTTGTGCTTCACTGTGTTGCTTCTCCAGCAGTGTTGGGGTGGTTGAAGTCCCCCACAAGAACCAGGGCCTGTGGCTGTGAGGCTGCTCCGAGCTGCCTGTACCAGCCCTCATCCACTCCCTCCTCCCAACCAGGAGCCTGTAGCAAAAACCCACAACAGTGTCACCCTTGCTACTCCGCCCTTTTATCCTACTCTGCCCTTTTATCCTAACTCATAAGCTCTCAATTTGCTCATTATCCA
>WEKY01005224.1:0-27553 GCA_013390045.1 Picathartes gymnocephalus
GGAACTATTGATTTTAAGGTAGTTCGTCTTCATATCTCTAAAGCCACATACAGTTTTGAAGCCATATTTTAAAGACATGACAAAAAATCTTCATGAAATTGGTAAGAATTTAGCGTTGTTGTCTGTATGTTCAAGCATAAACAACTGTTTCTGGAGTACAGAAAGTTTATGTGTTAACGGTCATTGCAATGAGCAGATAATCTGCTATAAAATATTTGCATGCAAATTACCAGTCTGTAATTAGAGCTTCAAATCCAAGGGCTAAATATTACATCTAGTGCTGAAGAAAAAGACTAGAATCCTTGTAGAAATTTCAGATACTTCATGATATATTAGCAACTACAAGACAGATTCTATGACTGAATGGTTCTAGAAAAAGGAAGATCAAGATATAAGAACCAATGACAAAGACAAACAAAAAAAGTAAAAAGAGGAGACCAATATTATTCAAACACAGTATTAAAAAAATTCTCAAATATTCATAATTAATACTATTTTTGCCAAGCAGCTACTCTTATGGTCCAAAGGACTTCATTCAGAAATAAGGAAAGCATTTTGATTCAGCTTTTAACCTTTTAAAAATTTTCTTCATTATTTGTTACAGGCGTCTTTTCATGGGCATGATCCTGACCTTTTACAGCCTTTCTCTGAATCTCTTCTCTTCCACACACAGCCAGAACTCAGGCAGCTGTGGCTGCAAATTGAATTGTGCTTCACAGCCACACTGCATCTCATCACTATTGCGGGCAGTGCTACGTTATTTAGCTGCTAAGGATGTGTGCCACTGCAAAACATACAACATATATTGAGGTCTGCTCATTAGAGGGCAGATTAGCAAATACATTATAGAGACAGTTATTGTGGCTTGGCAGTCTGATAGTGAAGAAGTACAGGAAGTATCAAGAGAATGAACGGCTATCGTGAATATTATATAGGCCCTTGTGGGTAAATTTAGGACATTTATTGCATGTATGTGTAGTTCTTTATTTTTGCCAAGCAAATTTTAAATCTCCTAAAGTCCATGCAAGTACTGTACAAGCAATAATGGCTCAAGTAGTGATTTAACAGATCTTTCCAAAGAATGCTCAACTCCTTTTTTTATCAAAGTGTTTTGATGCTGAACTTGAAAAAGGAGCCATTTCTTTGCCACATAATCCCAAAGTAAAGTGTGAAAAAGACATTTGTCATGAAAAGCTTTCTGCTATTTTCTCAGTTATGAAATGAGGACTTAAGTTTAAATTAAAGAAGGAGAGAAAAATGGGAGATTTTGGAAACATCTATCTATATGCTGAACACACTAAAAATAGTCAACTAGAGGAAAAACAATACAAATGTAAGGCTCTAATAACTAAATAATTGAATAGAGAAAAAAAGGAGCAAAAGAATATATGCAAGACAGAGAAAGGAATGACCTCAGGATGGTCTTGCTTTACGCATTAAATCTGGAAGACAGTTTCCTGAGAAGTTCCACCGAGAAGTTCCACCAAGAATTTAATAATTCCGAAAAAATAAAGGAAGTTTGTCTCCAAATTGCTCAGTGTGAATCCAAATCAAATCTACTGACTTCCCATTGAAATTCACTTTTACTTATGTAAACATTATAAAAAAAGTAATGTAATTTAGTTGACTACTTCAAAATTTTTTTTCCAATTTATTGTTACAATTGGCTTAAATCAAAAAGATTGCATGTGTACTTTTTTTTTCCTAAAGAAAGTATAGTAAGACTTGCAAGGGAAACTCTGAAATTCATCCACTAGTCTAAAATTAATTGAGGGGTAAAGTCAAATGCAGAATTTGAAAAATATTGTGTTTGCAGGCTATTTTGGAACTGAATTAAACTTCCGGAAATCCCCGAGTTGTCACTGAGAGAAGCATGTAATGTCTGTGTTTCATTTGGATGATTTAGAGAAGTTAGAAAATATGTTAAAATTTAGGTGTTTACATCATATGTATGCATCCTGAACTCTTTTTCTTTATATTTCAGAAGAATTGTTGAATAGTTTTAAAGCAATGTGAGTAGGTTTTGTGGCAATTACAATTCGATGCACAAGCAAATTCTAAAGCACACTGAATCCATTAAAATTTCAGAAGCGTTCACATTTTTTTCCTGTAAATTTTTCACTATTCAGATTCTGTATATATATATATAATTGGAATACATTATGTTTATGTTTATGTTTATGTTTATGTTTATGTTTATGTTTATGTTTTTGTGTTTATATATTTATCCCTGATGTTATTCACATTCCTGAAAAAAACCCAAACGTAATACATTGACCTGTATGTGACTGTTATTTATTAAGCATTTTTCATAGATTAGGATTTGTTATCGATTATGCAATTTTATGATGAAAGTTGCCACAATAAATGTTTTAACTATTGAGACATCCTTACATAAAAAAATATGTAAGTAGTTTGACTGTTAACAGTGCACCTCTTTATTTTATTCGGTATTATCAGTTAAAAAATCTTGATCTCATACTATCTTAGTTTAAAATTTACGTAATTTTAGATCTTCATCAATGAGGTTAAACACATTTTTGCAATGTCACCATATTTTATGATTTAAAACATACACCATACCTGTCAACTAATATTCCTACATCAAACAGTGATAGAATTCTTCTCATATAATTGTTATGCTGTAACCATTTTCTGTGTGTAGAGCTGCCAGTCTACATTCCACCACCCCCACAATATAATTGTCATTTAACTGTTTGTCTCTTTAATGTTTGTTCCAATTTTATGTAATAGGAACAGCAGGGGGCATTCAGAGCTTTTGATGCTGAATGTGGTTGGATATGGTGCTATGATGCTACTTAACTGCATTTTGAAATTGTAGAATGCAGTTCGATCAATTTACGATATAACATATAAAATCCATTATTTCATGTAATATACATTTATGCATCACGAACTTGTCATTTACTTCTTTGTTGTGTCGTGCATTGCTTTCACATAAGTTTTTAGAAGCATTTCTTTCACACAGAATGTTAATAAGATAAATGAAAACAAAAATGTATTACAGATTAGTTGCAATAATTTTTAACTTGTGAACAAAATTATTTTCTTAAAACCGAAACAATTATATCTTAATGTGATGCTTAAAAAAAAAAGAACCACACAACAAAAGCAGGGGAAAAAAATCTGACTTGAGTAGACTTTTTGCTGTGGCAAAAAAGTGCCATGAAAAATGGCTGTCCTTATCTCCAACTCTCAGAAGAAAAAGGAAGGAAGAAAAATAGTCCAGGATTTCTCACAAGCTGTAGCTTCAGTTCCAGAGATCTGAGAGAAGTTATGAGAGCTTTGAGGAGTCAGCGGCCTTGGAGAGCCTATCTGCAAATAAGCAAAAGCCTCAGAATCCTACAGGCTCATAAGAATGTACAACAGGTGTTAGGGTGAGGATGCCTCTCAGGCGTTATTTGAGGATACGTGGGTGGAGGTGGCTCTGTAACATCATGACATTTCCCTCTTTCTGTGATACAGAGAATATTCTCCTGCGTGGAGTGCTAATTAGGAGGGGAAAGTAGGTGCCAGCAAAGTAGTCCACATACTAAACCTGGCCATTGCCTAGAGTGGAACACCAAGGAATTTACAAGGTCAGGAAAACTCTGTACGCTTGAGTTTAACTTCAAAGTTTAATATGACCAAGACTCCCTTAAAAGACTTAAGACGCAACTTTTCTTGTGAGGATTGCTCACACATTTTCCGTTATAAGGTTTTTGGGTTAAATGCATAAACAGGAGAACATCTGAGGACATTTTTTGAGCCAGTGGGGTGTAGAAGTATCAGATGTATCCCTGCTTATCTGATCCACTGATCAAACCAGACACAGCACGCCTAATCAAGTTTGAGAATCTTCTAGAAGTCTGGAGGTATATGTGGGATTGGGGAGAAGTAGGTTTGGATTTACATTTCTCTTTTTGATCTTACTGAAACATCTTTTTCACTCTCGCTCTCCCTGAAGTTCCTACACAGCTTCCAGTATTCTGTCAGTAGAATATACGTAATGTCTTCAAGCAAATGCGTGACACACAATCCAAAAGTTGCTTTTTGTTTTGTTGCATAAATAAAACTGAAAAAGCCTCTCCTTGACAAAAGGTAATCCTACAGTTCAACTGGTTTCATCCTACATAAAACAGCTGATGAGAATGAGAAAGTTGGAGAATTATGTTAATCTGAAACTGAAATCACAGAGTGACAAATTTTGAGTTTTGTTTTTTTGTTGAATGTGTCAGAGTATTACAGGATTTCCCAGAAGACTGTCACATGGACATATTTTATTACTTTATTTTCCTATATTTCCTGCATTAATACTTGATATTCATATCCTACTTATTGTATGGATTCCAATGGCTAAGTGTATAACCTCAAATATCAGATAGATTACTTAAAGCATGGCATCTCACACTGGTTAAGTGTTTGTAATCTAGGTCTCACATTTCTTATCTTTTCACTGTTCGCCTTCTGGCCAACTAATGCAGGCACTGAGAGAACAATTAATTTGTTAGATTGCACTTTGGCACTTGAAGTGCTGTGGGGTACCAGGTGGCACCGTACCTGGACTTTATCACCCACTCCACAAGGACCTGGAAATTCTGAGCACCCTCTGTCATACTCTCAGGCCCATGCAGATGTCTCAGTTACTGTGGGCCCTTATTGCACTTCTGTGTTTGGACACCTGAATCCTCCTTTTAGTCAGCTGCATGGCCCTGTTGGCTCCCGTGATTACACTGAGCAGACATCTGTGGAACCTGATGGTGCACATACAGGCAACGAAGACACTACAGCTTAGGTCTGAATCAGGAGCTGACTCCCACCTTCACACTCCAACAACTCTCTCATTACCCTGGGAAATTCAATTGCTTAATGGTTACTGTCTGTATTTCTCAGCCTGCTTCTAGTTCGTAAGCAGCTCAGCCTAGCTGGTGTCAAATTTTAATCATCTTTCTATTTCTAAATACTAATCCTGTGAATGGACCATGTAAGAATATACAGAATAAAAACAGAAGGTGCACCATATGTTTGACAGCAGAATGTAACATGCTTATACTGCCCTTACACACTGTAATACTCTCATAATTTTTTCTTGGTCTTTTTCCTTTTATGTGTCCTTTCTGCTGCACATGCATACATGCAGTCCATCTGGTTTGTCATTGACCTCTGCATATCTGGTAATTTACAGTACTCTTAAAATATACCAAGATATTAATTTAATCGCAAAGATTTTTAGGAACTTAATATCTAATACAGTAAAAAATACACAAAGCTTGTGGAAATTTACAACCATACATAAAAGATGCATAGTTAGAGTATGTCTTCATGTGATTTTTCCAAAACAAACAGAAGGTTTTTCCATTCTTTTTCAATCTAATATACTTTAAGTCAGTGCCCATCCAGACAAAAGGTACCTGGTATGCCTATAATGGAAGATTTTATCAATCTTAGAGAAGAAATTACTGCAACAATGGAAAATAGACTTCTTTTTTTTTTTTAAACTTGTCTATAAATTGGTCAGACCTGAAGAATGTGTGCTGGTTTTTTTCTGATGATGTACATAAACATTTTTTATCACTTCACCTGTTCATTCACTCTGGAGTGTGATGGTCCATGATGGATGAGAATCTTCACAATATCTACATCTCCTCTCCAAGCAGCCAAGTGAATAGGAAAGTAACCTTTATTATCTGCTACATTGGTTGATGCTTCATACTGAAGTAATTTGAGAACTATATCCCTGGAAAACAGGAAGTAAATCTAAAAATCGGCAGGAAGTTAATTTTATTAAGTTTTTACATGAATATACATACTACCAATATTTTTATCCTGGAAAACAGAAAAAAACCCAAACCTGTTTTTCAAGTGAAACAGCTACAAAAAGTGAAGACCAATAATTTCTGAAAATGAAATAGTAAAACATAGACAAAATGCTATTAATTGTAATGATTCTTATTTCTTATTAATACCACCAACAGTATTATCATCAGCTCTCTGAATCTGTTTCTTTCAATAGGATCACCTGGCCACAGAATCATTTTTAGAATTTGTCCGTTCAGACCATGTGCATGTCCCTCAAGGCACTAAGGGCAGAGAAATACCCTTGCCCCCATCACTGCTGAATTCTGAAGGCAGGATGACAAGAGGATAGTTTTATGGAAACACTTCTTACAGTAAGGTTTAAGTAATAGTTTCTCCTCTTCTTTAAGGCATTATCTTAAAGCTAGTTAGGAAACAATTTAATAATTATCTAGCTAGATATATGAAATAACTTCTCCTATGTATAACTTCTATGAAATAACTGCTTCTATTTTCATTTCCCACATTCAGATGCCTTTTAGCAGTGAGAGAAAAAGTGACTTATTACCATTTTAATTCTCTTAATAGTCTTTTCAGTACTTTTGGTGTGGCTTATCATAATTTAAGTGAAAGATTAGTATAAGTTGGTATATTTCATCCCTGATTTTTAAGCAGTCTCCTGTACTTAACCTTAAAAGCTAGACATAAAAATCAGCTGTGTGGTATGATAACATAACCAAGTATGTCAGAAAGTAAATAAATCTGTCTTATTGCTGCATTTGTCATCTCATAGTTTGACACAGTCAGGCCTCATTAGTTATTTATTAAGCTAAGTGAATCTGTGATCCAGTGTGGGCAGTTCTATGCACACTTCACAAATGTGGAAACACTGACTTACTGATTTGGCTCAAAAAATCAGTGAGGAGAGGGAGCTGAATGTAGCCTGTGTTATGACTAAAAATGAAACCCTTGACTACAAATTAAGACACAAGATAAATCTAAGGCAATTATTCTTCCAACCTTGATGGAACCTTATTTAATTGCATATTGAAAGAAAAATGTGGCGAGTTATGAGGGAATATATCCAGGTCAAAAGAAACTCCCAGTTGACTTCAAAAGATACTGGAGTCATCACATCTAAGCTTTGAGGAGAATTTAAGCTGGATTTTGGTTACTCCTGACAAGGTCAAATAAAATGAGAACAACCAAGAAAGAGCAGCTCCACTACAGAAAGACTTTTGCTACACAAAAACTTCCAGAAAACTGATTCCGGAGGGAAACTTTTTGGTACATGGTTTGAGAGACTTCTGATTAAACAATAGTTGGTTTGCAGCAAATGGTCCAATGAGAGCAAGAGATACACAGCAGTTCCTTTGAAAGGACACAAAACAAAGGAAGCATAAATTGAATGAAGTGGAAGAAAATCAGTAAAAAGCCCTCCACAGATGAAATCTATAGATAACAACATACAGGAATTGTTGGGAAGAGTTTATTGCAAGATTCAAGCTACAAAATAGAGCATGCATGTCCTTCATCCTTCAAGAACGCCCTGACACATCACACTTATCTAGGGTGAGTCTTTTTTAGTGCTTTGGTAGAACTTTTTCATTTTGCACAAACACATTTCAGAGAGGAGAAGACTGAAAGTCCTTAGCCCAGTAACATTACTGGGCTAAGTGAAATTACTTAGGGAGACTGAGATACCAGTGCCTGCCCCAGATAGGTGTTAATTACTTATATAAGGCAGAACAGTTTCTCTAGGAAAGAAAACTATTTCAGAATAACCAAGGAGGAGGGAATGCATCACATACAGTGATCAAGCAAGGATTTGAACAATGGCATCCAATAAGTATCACAGCCACAAATTCTTGGTTGGGTCAATAAGTCTTATGTTCTGACTTTTCCTGAAGAATTTTGAAATTTCTCAGATTCAACTTAGTGTAAAGTGGGAAAAATTAAAATCCCAAAAGTTTTTAAAGGACAGGAACTTCTCCTAAATGGGAAGATTCTTGTATCAAATGACTGTATGTCATTTTTATTTGGAATTTCAAGGTTGAAAACTCAAATAGAGTGTAAAGTAATTTATTTGTTATTTGTGATGACTAACAAAATTAGAACCACCAGATGCCTGTCCAATTCTCTTGCTGCCCATGCTAACATTGCAGGATCAGTGTAATGGCTTGGATAACAGGTCCTGAAATCCTCATGATTTATCACAAAATACCTCATGATGTATTTCAGTTTACTTTAGTATAACAAAGTATAATTGTGACGTCAGTTACTGCTTCTTATACTGCTGTGAGTGTGAAGGGTCATAGAAGCCAACATTTCAAAGCCTTTTCAAAGGCTGCAGTTATATCTGCTGCTGTACATAACTCCACATTTTTAAGTCCTCCCTGACCTCAAGGAAAGTTTGGTCAACATTGTGTCTGAAAACATCATTTGGCTTTTGTATGTTTTGGGATTTTATAGTTTATATTGCTAGAATTCACTTGAAATCTCTGATAATTTCAGTGTTTATATAGAAATATTTTTAGCTTTCTGGGTAACTCTTGGTTTATTGTCAGTATTAAACATACTAAACTCAGTTTTCACCTCTTTAAAACCAGAAATCTTTGCAAGCCAATGCTTGGGATTTTGTCAGTCAAAAATTAGCAATACTGCAAGAAACAATCCATAAATCATGAAAAAGAAATCTGAGTTTAATAGACCATATTAAGACCTTAGACCTAATTCCATGCAGGTAAAATATATTAATGGATAATTCTGAATCTTCCTACACAGCTGAAACTTTGGAAAATCCACAATATCTACTCAATAGTATTTTAACTTCATATATTTATTTAGAAACAGAATATCCTATATTCATCAAAAGATTAATCTCTCCTAAAGAAAATAGGCACCTTTCTAGAATACAATTAAAGACACATCCTGAAGTTTTTATTTTTCCATAGATAGATGCAAAAATTGTGCAATGAGTAAACTAAACACAGAATCATTATGTATTCATGTGTTATTTTCTGGGCAGTCTGAAATCACATTAAAATTCATGCACATCACTCTTAATTTCAATTGGGTTTAGATCAATTTCTTATGTCCCACAATGTGTCACAATTTTCTTTAGTGAAAATACCCTTTTTTTCCTGCTTTCAGGCATACAATTATTAAATATTCTTTTCATGTTAGTTTTGCTTTGATAACCTATACTCTTCTTTGTTTCACAAAATTGCTTCCTGGAACGTTCACACTCTCTACATGTGTACATGCACACAGAAGTATAACACAGTATTTTCTGCTGC
Organism: Picathartes gymnocephalus; assembly: GCA_013390045.1. Lineage (NCBI taxonomy): Eukaryota > Metazoa > Chordata > Aves > Passeriformes > Picathartidae > Picathartes > Picathartes gymnocephalus. The sequence continues at coordinate 9,096 of WEKY01005224.1, forward strand.
AATTTCCCAGCAATGAAAAAGCACTAGAGCCAAGACTAGCAGTAACAATGCTAAATTTCCCCAACACTGAGGAAGAATTTGGAAGAAGCAGTATAGAATCAATAGCTTTTAAACTACATTTCCCATTTGTCACTACTACTTACTGATATTGACATCAGTATCAAAACATCCTATATTAATAAACTCCATTGGAAATACAGCTCTTTTAATAAGTCAGGGTTTGGCAATATTTGGTACAAATCTCAGAACTATGCTGTATTTCCTTATGTTACACAGTTAAATACCACTCGACATAAAAACTAAATGTGAGGCACTTACTTGTGTCCATTTAAAGCTGCATGATGCAAAGCAGTATAACCTGAACTGTCAGTGCAGTTTATGTTTGGTCCTCGCCAAATGCTGCAAATAAAGCAAAATTGTCATGTTAATTTTTTGGCTTGGCAAGCACAGAAGTGTCAGAAATCTCATCTACAAATAATCTAAATATCTCTGCAACAAGTGTGATTAAACTTTAAGAGATTAATTACCTTGAAAGAAACTTAAAATAGCAAATGTCATCTTGATATCAATATAATTTATTTATAAAAATAATTTTACACATTCATCTATATAAGAGTCATGAACTTTATGTAGGGCAGACTCAAAGACTAATGACAGAATAGTCATTTCAATTAGATCTGTTCTCCCTCTATTACTCTGGTAATTACACTGAGGTTATCATCTGATTTTGTACTACTTTTCCACAAGTATGTATTCATTGTCTTTAGGTCAGTTAGTCTAGAATCAAACAAACATCAGATTAGTGAGAATCAATCATATTATTTAAAGGGGCAGGAAATTTATTCTTTTTACTTAACTTGATATTTTAGCTCCCATTTTAGCTGACTATATTTTTAAGATAAATTATATATACCTTTAAAAATAAGTTAATTAAATTATATTTTGTTATCTTTCTATATTTTAAAGTCAGCTTCATTACATGTCCTGTTTAACCAGTTTCATGATCTTTTATGGACTCTTCAAAAAACAGTAAAGGAGATATTTTGTTTCGAAGTGGAAAACATGGCTGCTAATCTAACCAACAACAAAACCAAACCCTGGAAACTGGATAACAGAGATGTATTGAGGACCAGCAGGCTTTTTTACCTAACCGACCACATTTGAAACTGATTGTATCCTTTACAGAACCAATTTACTCTTCTGTAATTCATTAGTATTACAACTTCCAGAACACAAAATTATGAGTCCTGAATTACAGTCTGTTTTCTTTAGTTTCTAATACAGTACTAAATAGTCATTGGCAAGCCATATTCCCCTTCGCTTCACACATTAGAATCAAGTGTTGTAGTTTAATGGAAATAATTTGAAGCAAAAAAGTAAAAAGAGTTTTTCATACTGACATTTTTCATTATCTACATCAGTAAAATGACATGTTATGCTTAGCATATGATTTTTAAGAATTATTTACTATTGAACCTGTATTTTATTACCTATAAAGTGGAATATATATATATATATATATATATATATATATGCACACTAAGGAATACTAATGTAGACTGGTCTCTTTTTCATTGCGTGTATTTGAAAGATTCATTAGCTCATAAACTTAAGCATTTGTTTTCCCACAAGTAATACTGTGTGCATACAGAATTATTTGTGTGAAACATTGTGTTCTGCAGTAATTCTACATAATGCTGGGTACCTCACCACTCCCTGCAATTTAATTTCTTGGAAGAACAGGATTGAATTATTTTCTTGGGTGCAAAGAAGCAAAAGAAAAAAAAGGAAACTTTTTTAAAAATCTGCTCAGACGTCTACGGATGTTCATTTCTACAGAGGGCAACTTTCAGATAAGAAAAATCACTCTAATCTTTTCAATTAAAGGACATTATTTTAACTTCATAGAATAGTAAAAATTGACTCCTTGAACTGATAACTCCTCTATAATAAGACAGATATTATTTATATGGTAAAGAAAAGCTAACTATTGGAAGGAAAGAAGTCCTTATGTATCGATAATGTACAACATCTCTTATACTTTTGCATAATGTTTACTAATTATTGTCTTATTTATTGAATTACATTTTCATCCTTTGATTTACACCAGCTTACAGGAGAATAAACAGCTTATAGGAGAAGAAAGCAAGAAGTGGTATAAAAGTAAAATTTTAAATAAATAACCAAAACCATACTGATTAAAAAAAAAAATTCTGAAGCTTTATTGAAGAGTACATAAATGCACGTATGTGAAAGTCCTCGGGACACGCAGGTTGGGTAGGTGAGAGGCAAAGGACAAAAGACAATGAGTAAATCCCGATGACTCAGAGACACAAGGCAGGATGGACAGAGTAATCCCTGTCAGCTCCCAAAGGGTAGATAGACAGAGCCGTGCTCCCAATCACGGCTCGGTTATGGAAGCACGGAACACGGCGAACAGGAGCAGGGCCCGGCTGCAGGCAGCTCCCTTCCCTTGGGCCGGGGCACAAAGCCTCTCCAAGCAGGTCTTGGGCTGCCACAGAACCGCAACGTTATTTCCTACGACAGGAATGCAGGTCCAGTATATACACGGGATATTTATGCTTTGAAAGCTGAGAATCACTTTCAAATTGGACAGTCTGAATACACATTCTTACATCCTAAAACTCCCAGCTTCATCTGAAGCTCTTCTCTTGAAATTAGTGCACAGTGGGACAGAAGTCCAGTCGTTTATAAGCTCCATAAAAAGCATCTGACTTCACACAAAAGTGGAGTAGAGACGGAGGAAAAACCTAAAGACCCCTTCTTTAGCATCATAAACATGACTCATTAAATATATTGATTTATCTGTGTATTAAAACATCCGTGGAAGCAATACTAAGGAGAATCTGACAGAAAACAAATACCATTCAATCTCCAGAAAAGAATATTTGTTGACAGAAAATTAGCAGCTGTTCAGAATACTGTTCATATTGAATGTTCTCAGAAATATATTTCTTCTAGTACTTTGATGCAATCAATAATCAAACTTCTTAATGTGGCATGCATTAGTAAGTTAGGAATCTGTTTTCCTATGTACATCAGTAGATTAAAACCTTCCTATTACTTAATGAATTTTAAGAAAGTAATTGAACCTAATTTTTTTGTGCTAAAAATTAGTTTTCTTTCAACAATGAATTAAAACATGACTACCAATTAGTTTCTTCCATTACATCTTGCCAGAGTAAGGCACAAAGAAACAGAAGTCTGTTATTTACAGACTGCTATTTACATTTTTGCTGGAGGCAGAAAGAGCTCCTTCTTACAGTCTTCTCTCACTATGGACAAAGAATATTGACCTTATGAACAGGTGTCATATATTTATTGAAAGTACTCTTTACTTGGTAAGAAAATTACTACTTTTTCTTTTTTTTTTTTATGAGCTTAAATAGTTACATATAAAGAATAACATTTCAAAAGAAACATGAAAATGACAGATAAAAGAAAAAGATGGTTAGTTGACTGATTTCTTATTTTGTTATGCTTTTTGGAAAGAAGTAATTGTGAAATGGGTGTTGTTACACACATGTGAACAGAAAAGCAAGGAAATAAAAACTTTTTCCACACTCCTCATCAACAGCACAAGAACTATGCTTGCAAGGTACACATAATTTTTACATTTCCTCTCTGTACATATATCTGCATTGCATCATTCCACTATCATTATACTATTTCATGACTATGCAAAAATATTTCTGGTCCTTATATGGAAGTTTTGCTAAGGTGAAAGGAAAATATTTTTGGTAAACAATGATAAGAATTTTTAAAAGCCTTAGAAAGCTGCCTGATGACATGAGTGTCTGTCTGCCCATTGGTTTCACTAAACCTTCTCTGGTAACAAACTGGTTACTCTCTTTGGAATTCATTTATTCTCTGAAATAAAGCAGCAAGGCAGAGGACGACACTGGATGGAACCAGTTCCTCCAGAGAAGATGTACAAAGCGTGGTGTGCATGCATGCATTTTTTAGGGTCTAAACCCTGTGGAGAGCTGAGAGGCTTGCATAGCCTAATGCTCACCCCTCCCACCCCTCTCCCCACCCTCTCTCCTGGGTCCCCAATATCTTTGGAAGCTCTTCCTAGGCACACCTGCTCCTCAGTACAGCAGAAGTAGTGAATGTCATCTTGCCAGGTCAGTTTTAGCAGCGGGAAATTCTAAACCTCACCCTCTTTCCATTGATGTCTGTGGAAAACACCAACCAGCTCAGATTTATACACTTTCCTTACAGTTTCTGTGTTCCACACAATAAACACGTATTACAGGATTTTGTCTTGTTCTGAGCCAAAATCTTCCAAATTTTCCGTGTTTATTGTTAATCTGACAGAAACACATTGACTAAAGTTTTTTGAGAACACAGCCAGGTTCTTTATTAGTGCTCTGCCTACATTCACACATATATTCAGTTGTGTAAACTTTTACACAAGAATATGTATCATCATTCAGACACATAATAATGATGTTACTTATTGTGAACAGCAGAAAAAGAGCTCCCATTCTCTATTTTAGGTGCAAATACACCAAATTGACCACTCTTGCTCTAACCTATATAAATTAATAATGTTACTTATCAAATATAGAAGTATATCACTTTAGTAAATGTGATTTTTTTTCTTTCTATGGATTCCTCTTTGGTAGAATCCAGTGTTATGCCAAATATATTATCCTATAAAAATACATGTTTCTTTTTCATGTATGGTTTTACCTATTATGAACACTCCTTTGCTGAATTTAAGATACATCTTCAAATTACTTCAAGGAAAGTAAATTTAAATATTTGCCTTTAGTAGCAGTGGAGATAAAACCCTTTTAGAAAGTCATACTTTAAAGCCTAATAAATAACTGTACATGGGGGAAAAAAATTGAAAAATGTATTTTAGGATTAATTTCAAGCAGGTGAAGTTATAGGTATTAAATTGAAAAAATTGATGATATTTTGAGTAAGGCTATCTTTGATCTTCTTTCCAATATCAAAAAAAACTGTTGCATGAAGCAACTGAGAGTTAAAAATATCAAATTAAAATAATAAAATTTTTTATTATTTTAATTAAAAATAAAGGGAATGGCAAATGGATTATCAATTCAATTAATATTGATTTTATGCTTAAAGCTTATTGTATATGTAATTCCAATTAAGGGCTTTTGTTCTATCAGTGTGAAATGTGACTCAAAAATATTTCGGTTTTGAATGTGCTTATCTTATTTTGATTCCTGCTGTTTAGTTGCCTCAATATAAATAATACAACAAAATTCATGATCAACTATTCATGGGATTAAGGATGTTACTAAAGTTCAGGTTCTAAAGCAGCTTATTCTACTTGCTTTCTTTAACTTTGATCTGTTTACAGTCTTGGCCTTAGTGTAAGTCTGCAAAACTGGAGAATTTCACCAGACTGTGATCTTATTTCCTACTGATTCTGTTTAATTTGTGATTTCTATTTGATATATGAAGTCCAGTAAATATCATGAGTTTGATTATTTAGTATACAACATTTACTCATTACTATACGTAGAGCTAGCTACAACAGAGAGTTAGAAAAAGATCTTTTTCCAAATATGCAAACAGCGGGATCAACACTTACAGTGATAACACAAGCATGGAAGTAAAAAGTGTAATTTAAGAAAACATGTAGAAGAAAGGGATTATGTCCAGCAATGTCAGACTCAATAAACTGTACCAGTAATTATTGCTTTTCAAATTTTGTGAAATAACACTGCTAAATGAACACTGATAGATTTAACAGACACTATCTGCCCCGACTAAAATTTGGAGTAGGGTGGCAGCATTTAAAGGTATGCAAACAACCTTAATTTCAAATAGATAACTTTGTATATTTGCTCACTACCATTCTTGCTGTTACTAACTGTATTTTTGATTGGAGAATGATAAGACCCATTCAGTCATTGGTCTAACCTGCTATTCAGAGGTTCTCCAGTGGAAAGAACTATGAAAATGTTGATTATAAATGACTGAATTTCAGAATGTGGCTGAGGAGAGGCAGAAAGTCAGACACACAGAGATATCTAAGTCCTGCATATCCAGAACAGACTTAGTCATGATGAGTCTTACAGAGAGTCAATATGGCCTTATCCTTTGTATAACCTCAGGGTAGAAGAATTGCAATTGAAAGAAAAAGGTTTTATAAAAGCATATTGTGATAGAGTTAGGACTTAAGAAACAACTTCAAGGGGGACTCCTGAGGTGAGAAATTATGGAACCTGTCTATGAGGACATTACGATTGTGAAGTACCCAAAGAACAAGCTGGAATAGTGCTGAGATAGCTGGAAACAATACATATTGTTATTCACGTGTTAGATTATGTGATAAACAGCTCCCGTGTACATCGACAAAGGAGCACAAAGGGACAACAGAAAGTGGGAGAATCAAGTACTACCCAGGCCCAGCTCAGCACAGAAGCATCACCAGTGCATTAAAAGCCCATCTCTGTAAGTCCAGCAGAGCCCAGCAGCACCACAGCAGGCAAAGACCCACCTTCTTGGGGTCCCTCTCAAAAGTGAGCTGTGAGAGCCTCCACCCCACTGCCCAGGAGTGACACGCTTCAACATGAAACAATGCTGGAGAGCACTCCGAGCTGAGAGACAATACTGTCCAGGGCTATGGGACATGCGGATTGAGTTCCGATGGGATATCTAGGGAAGGAACCAAAGGAAGGGAAAGGGATGGATTTAGGTGATTTGGGGAGGAACAAGTTTGAGAAGATAGAGGGATAAGGGGACAAAAAGGGTCGATCACTTGTGTGTAGGTGGTTCTGCAGTACAGTAGGCTGGTCATGTCCTGTACTCAATCTTACTAAATTCTGACTCTTTTCCTGGGCAAGGGCCTCTATCCCGTGTGCATGTATGAGGGCCAAACTGCCTGCACCTGAGTCAGATGATGGGCTAGTGAGGATATATGTCAGTCTGGCCAGGAACTGGAGCAAGTGAGGGTCTGCATACCAGAAACTGGAGAGAGACCTTGGATCAGAGGACCCGTGTGTGCCCATAGAGGCTGCAGCTGTAGTGTGGGTGTGTGAGACAATGTGTGATTGCTTATGAAGACCAAGCTGGGTCAGTCAGCAAAATAGCTGAAGCAGCCTGGGAGGCAGTTGTGTGGCTCTCTGTCTCTCAGGTTAAGACTCTGCATGTCGTGGGACAAGGGAGATGGTTAAATTTTGCAGAACAAAAGATTACCAGGAGGCTTCTGCAGAAGTTTTACTAAATATTTTGGGGTTAGCCAACTTTGAACATCTATATTTTTTAATATAGTATTTTTATACTAGAGAAACCAGTGGCCTTGTGTGGCTGACATAGACCTCTGGGAGGCATGTCCTACAACTCTTCCAACTGGACAGTCTGTGCACGTGTAACTACAAGCAAATTTAGATATGCTCAGTTTGGGAAAGAATCTACCTAGAAAAACACATTGGATGAGCACTCAGTCTCTTCAATTAAGTACTCTGTATGGTAAAACCTAAATAAACTAAACCTGAACAGAAGTCACATGAACCACTTTAACTGAGTTAGAACTCTGTTTACTTGAAGCTGCAATCAATTTCCCTTGAGGGTATACAGTTTTATCCTCATAGTCTTAATAGTTACATCACTTTAAAAACCAAAAGGAGAACCACATTGACTTCAGGATGATGTCACACAAAGGAATATGAAATCAATTAGTCATGCTTTATTTAAAAAATCTGTCATATATCACGTAACTTTGCATTTGACCTTTATCTAACCAGTCTGCCTTAATCATTCCTTATGGACTACTCATCTAGAAGTACACTGGCTGAGTATACTGCATAATACTGTGGCTATATTCAGAGAGCAAAATGTTCCTGACTAGTACTGGTTAGCTTTTACAGTCAAGACCAATTTGCCTGGAGTGGTTAAAAAAGAGAAAGACTTCATCAGTTATGACAGAAGGGTTCCTCTGTATTCCACTTGTCTATAGGGACAAGCTGGGGTTTTGCCTAGTTCACAGAGAACCAGAGTAACTCCAGCTTGTCAATGATGAGTAAGACAGATCTTTGGATTCAATCCAGAGTTCTGCCCTTGAAAATCCAGTCATTCTGACAGGAAAAAATGTTACCTCTCATTTGGCATCATCCTCCAGGAGAATGCTGTAAGAACAGCTACTGAATTATGAGGATACAAAGTCCAAAACCAGATCAGCAGGCAGTACCTTTAATAAGAAAAATCATTCATGTTCAAGCAATGTGAATCATGTTCTAAAACCATTGCCAGTGGTATCTCCATGTATAATCTTAGGTGATCTGAGGAATCTGCAGGAATACCATCTGGCTAATGCTGAAGATCAGTGCCTCAGATTAACTGTTCCTATGAAGAGCAACTCCACACCCATTTTATCATGAGTTTGGGCTCCCTAACACATATGAGGTAGATGGGTTCTGCATATCTGTTATCAATCAGACCTATGTGCTTTGTATAGGATCTATAGATTGAGCAAGATTAACCATGAACACAGCTCACTGTTAGTTAATATTAGGCCACATAATAGAGAAAGGCTAATTGTTTTGGCTATATCTTTTCTCAGTGTGAATACAATACTTATGGGTACGTACATAAACTCCATAAATACTGGGTTCTTTCAATTCTTTTCAGACAACTAATATTTAGTGAAATTACATAAGCAATCATTATTTTTCTATAAGCACAACAGAAATCAGTCTTCTGAGGGGTTGTGAAAGCCCTTGCATACATCTCGTGATTCTAAGTACATCAAACAGTCACTCGCCGGTTGGTTGAGGGAGGGGATTTTCCCACTCTACTCTGCATTAGTGCAGCCTCGCCTTGAGTGCTGTGTGCAGGTTTGGGTGCCACATTATAAGAATGATATAAAGCTATTGGAGAGCAACCAAACAAGAGCTTGAGGGGAAGCTGTATGAAGAGCAGTTGAGGACACTTGCTCTGTTCAGCTTGGAGAAGACCTGAGGAGAGACCTCACTGCAGTTACAACTTCCTCATGAGGGGAAGAGGAGGGGCGAACACTGATCTCTTCTCTGTGCTGACCAGTGACAGAACCCGAGGGAATGGGCTGAAGTTGTGTCAGGGGAGGTTTTGGTTGGATATTAGGAAAAGTTTCTTCATCCAGAGGGTGGTTGGGCACTGGAACAGGCTCCTTAGGGAAGTGATCACAGCACCAGCCTGACAGAGCTCAGGGAGTGTTTGGACAATGCTTTCAGGCACATGGTGTGACTCCTGGGGATGGCCCTGTGCAGGGCCAGGAGTTGGACTCTATGACCCTTGTGGGTCTCTTCCAACTCAGCATATTCTATGATTTTTTGATTCCATACACTTACATGAATATACCCATGAATGCTGAGGTATAGTATATACATCAGTATTTCTTTTGAAGAACAGAGCACATTCTCAGACAGACCATTCTGACTCCTTCTTTTGTAAAAATTAGCTGGCATTAAAATAAAATTTTTAAAAAGCTGCTCTAATATTACTTTTATGAGAAATAAACTGAAGCAAAGTCCTATTTCTATTTCTATCAAGAAATATGATGACATATTTTGTTAGGAAAGATATTCCCTTAGCCATTCTTTTTCCTAATTCAATTGACCTTGAATCCTTAGTAAGAAAAGAGAATTTTTTCCACAATTCATTTTTGGAGATCCAACACAGTATTCCCATCCATCATAAATTCATGGTGTTTGCAATTTTAAACACATTCTTATCACAGACAGGCAAATTCAATATTTACTAGAAAAGGAGATTTTAAAACCTCTAAGTGATTAATTATGCATCCTGGAACACTTACTGGCATTTGTTTGAGTGGAATAAAAATTCCTGAAACTCTGGCACTGGAAGAAGCACTGGGAAGAGTAACAATTTGCATCAAAGATTTTTGAATATGGATGCTATTAGAATTATGACCTCAATCCAGTACTAAAGATTGTTCATCTTAGAAACCAACCTGATATGAGACTCTTTGTTATAGCTCTAGGACACACAGAATAGAGCTTGCTATATATAGAGTCTGCAATTCAGCTGGCTTTAATACCTTGTCCTTCCTCATCTGGGTTTCCTCAAAAGTAGAATAATTCTTTCAGACACTAGCAAAATAGACACAAGGAAAAATACATGATTCCATTTCCTCTTGATTCTTGAAGGCCATCTCACTACTCATTCTCAATTTATGCTGAGATTTGAAAATGAGATGCAGAAATCAACTATAGTAGCATTAATCCCTGCATCAATGTAATCAATCCCTCAGTATCTTGACATATGAAAATGTAACAGATGTGAGAGTCTCATTTCTTGTGTTTGCATCCACAGGGTATTAAATGAGTTATCCACATGATTTCTCATATTCTTAATTCAAAGCTTCCATATCTTCACCTCATAACAGCAGCAATAATGTCCAACCCCTTTAGGACAACCTGCCATAACCTTAGCCTAAACTCAGAACCACTAAACACTACAGCTCCAGGAACTAACTTCCAAAATATGAATCCTGAGATATTAAGATATTAATGACCTATACCATATGTAGAATATATACATAACATTTGTACTTTCCAGTAGAATATATCCTCAGTTATAGTTATTCAGACTCCATGGGCCTAAGCAGACAATGAGCAAGGCAGAGAACATCAGAAGACTGCAACAGTATTTGCAAGATATAAGGTAACTGAAAATAACCATGATCAGAGTGAATTCAAAAGAGTACTAAAAGATTTTCCTATCCATAACATAAATATTAAACAATTTGAGTCTGTTCTCTGGAGAAACATAGTTTTAAATCAGAGGTGCTCTTATCACATTTGCTAGAATGCTATCATGGAGTATCTGCATGTTGACTGCCTCCATCCAGGTGCTAACAGTCATTCTTTCCATCAGCTTTGTATTAACTTCATTAACAAGAACACAACTTAGGAAAGATATATGAAATATAAAGGTAGATATGACACATACGTGATGGAAATGATAGTCACTGCACAGAAAAAAGTTAGCACCTGTTCAGATTACGTCAACGTTTCTTTCTTCTCTTGAAGCGAGTATCCGGTTAAATAAGGAAGTCAATCAGTGTGAAATTAGCTACTGCATTAAGTACAGCTGGGCAAAAGCAATCCACTGATCAGTTTTTTCAGAGCCTTAAAGATTGGACTTTATCAGATATATGGCAAACCTCAAATGGAATCTTTGTAACATCTCTCCTTTAACATATAGAGCTATTATAATGTGAAATGTTCAAAGGTTTTTGGCATAGCATAGAAAATCTGAATAAGAATGATACTGGATGAAACTATTGTGTGGTACAAAAATTACTGTATCAGATAATGTTATTAACTAAGGACAGTTTGAGCATAAATCCTCTATCCTATGCTCTAGTTAACTGGAACAGTAGGGCAGAAAAAAGCTTTCCAACAATAAAAACACTGAATTAATGCCTTAATTTCTTCTCTCAGCAACATGTCATATTTGAAATAAATAATATCAAAACAGAAGCGTGCTACTCAGCACACATTTCATTTGCTGTGCTTTGCCAACAGAGGTCAGAATTACCTCAGCAGCATTCAAAGCATTACTATGATCGTGACTAGAAATACTTTTGTTACCACAAAATTACGTTCACAAAGACAAATAACATACTTTAACTAGAAGCTGAAGTTTCACATCAACATACTACAAAGGTCTTCCAAAGCTTTTAGATATGTAACAACAATATCACCACTTAGAATCTCCTGAATGCTGTTACTGAAATAACTACAAGGTCATACCCATCACATAACTGACAAAGTATTTGGTAAGACATACTAGTAATCATTTGGATCACTTAGAAAAAGCCAATTCATCCAATATGATGCTTTTCATTGAACAAAATAATTTATGACGCAGAGCTTAGAAGGCAAAATGTAATTACATTAAAAATATTCAGTAAATTTTTAGTCTATTTATGTTAGCATTCCCTATTTAAATCCATTAATACTTATTGTTTCTACTCTATTTAAAAGCCTTATCAAATGTAGAAATGAAATCCAAGACTAAGAGGTTTAAATGACACAGAAGCTTCTACTACAAAGGAAGATTTGGCTGATGTCATTTCAAACAGCTTAAAAAGAACAATAACCCACCACTTATTTCCAGATGTATCTAAAGTGAACACTGTATTTTATAATTTTCAAAAAAACAATTAAACACCAACAAAGAAATGTTCTTCGTACCTCAAATAGTTTTACTGTGGAATGTTTTCTCGAAAATGAACCTGAGACTTACTCCAAAAACATTGCAAGTGGTCCACAGAATTGCAGCTCTGTGGGTCATGAACTTTTCAGCAATATTAAAATAAAATTGCTGAATTTGGGGGAATATATTTCGAGAATTATCTTTCAGCAACTTTCAGCATCTTTCTGCTCCTTTAAATTGAACTGATAGGATATCCCACGAAATCTGTTCTGGCAAATATCTTTTTGTAAAATATATTACAGGACTCAGCTGTAACAGGAACAATTTAATGTCCTTTCTGAACCCCCTGTATGGTAAGAGATATCTAGAGAACCAAAATTTGTGTGCAAATATTCCTCCTAATATCATAGGTTTTAAAAAAAAACATTGGAGGAGAGATCCCAGTTCCACAGTAAGACACCGTGCAAAATGATTCATCACAACTCTCTCTCTCTAATCTATTATCAGCACTATGGTACCTGAAGGACTCATGGAACAATTACTGTGATTTTTCCAGCTGTGTTTAATTCAAATAATGTTCCTAAATCTTTATATAATTCAGCAGGAAAAAAACATCCCCAGCTAAATACGTTAGGTACTAAACAAAATGTATCATGCAAGGCTAGACTGGCCTACAACAAAAAGGGAAATGATACACCAAAAAGGTTATGAAATGCATGTGTGGATGGCAGATTCCATCTTGCTTTCCTTTATTATGCATATAAATCTCTTTTTTTATTTCCATTAAAGGTCATATATTTGCAGAGAGAAAGGGATCCTTGTTTGTGAAATCTCCAGAAAGCTGCAGGTTATTAGGAAATGATTGAGATGGGAAGGCCTCTGACATACACACGGGCTAGGTTCTCTAGAAGCTACTTAGTATTAACTGTTAAAAGAATCCAGACCCAAAACCCCCTGAAAAACTGGACCCCAGCTGAATTTCCCTTATTCTGAATTCACTTTAAATTTCAATTACCTTTAATCCTGGAAAGAAAGATCTTTTACTACATCTCATTCTAAGGTCACTTTTAACAAGTTGATTTGACTGTTAGTTCAATCTTGGCAGCAAAATTATTCAGATGAAGCCATCATTTCACCAAAGGGGGCACAATCAAATTTCAAGTAATAAGAAGAGGGACATTTTCCCCCAAGTGCTGAAGCCTGACCAAAACCACACTTGTCATATTTGGAGTCATACAAGAAAATATGTACATATTCTTCTAGTGGAAGTAAATTTAAAAAGTGGCCAAGGCCCAACTAGTTGATAGTTCATAGCAGGCCCCCCCACGCTCCCACTACCCAGGCAAAGAAGCTCATATAGGCGTGTCTGACACAGCTTAAGTTAGTACAAGTCAAAGAACATTTTTTCCTAGGGTGAGGGGGTTGTAGTAGAAGGTAAATGTTAAAAAACAATCTAGTAACTAGAATATCCATCTCTTCTGGATTTTCAAGAAGCCACCTGAAGAGAGTGCAAAGTGATCTGAAGGAACTTGGCACCTTAAAAGGCATGAGAGCTCACCCCAAATTTATATGAAAGACCTGCATTGATAGCACATGATATGAAAAAAATACCACAGCTCAGAGTAGACTGAATGCGCAGAGAATCTGTAAATATTTTCAATAAAAGTGTAACCAAACAAAGCTGGAAGGGTGATTTCTCCCTGGGCACAGAAACAGAATACCAGGATGCAGCTTATGGTTGTAAAAATTCTAAAACTATACCAAATCTGCAGCAAACAAAACAGAAACAAAACTTCTGACCTTTTTTTTTTTGTAAAACAGAAAACTTTAACAGTCCAAAGAATGAAGGAATAGATTCTCATTACAGCGAAATATAAATTTTCACATAGTTGATCATATAGCTCTGCCACATAGAAGACAAAACTTTGGAGCAGTCCAGAGCATGAAATCATTTGAGAACAGCTTGGAGGCTTTTTTAAATGGCAAGATGAATTTTACAGCTTCAGTTTTGTAGCCATCACAATTACAAAAATCTTCACATAAAGGTAAATTTGTACAGGACTGTCTTTTTAAGTTTGCTTACAGAAACTGGTTTTTGGCTTTCCTGTGTCAGCTAGCACCTCTGAACAACCTCAAATCCCTAATAGATTCTCCAGACAATCATGTTTACACAGTAGAGTCTTACGTACTTGTCTTCCACGTAACCGGGGCACAATTGTTTCAGTCCTCATTGACAAAATACAGTGGACAGTCTGGGATCTAGAATGTTTATCTACTGTTGAGATCTAAGCACAATCGAGATCATTAAATCTATCCGGTTCTGCTTAGCTCCCAGAAAATATGTCATGGGTTGTATGCAGGTNNNTATGTCATGGGTTGTATGCAGGTTAGGACTCTCCGTTCTGCCAGACTCTAAATGCCATGTCAGTTCTCTTGTCACTTCAACTCTGAACCATCTAGGAACTCAGGCTGCACCAGCAATAGTAAACTAAACATGTTTGGAACTATTTTCTGGCACTGAGGTCATACTGGCATAGAATGCTCCACACGTACACTACTCAAACCCTCTAAACAGGATAGCTGCATCCAGATTGTCTATCAGGCCCTAGGCACATACTGATTCTTCAGCTGCGCTTGGTAGCTCTTTCCTTGGGAGAATGCCACATGGCACCTTCCAGTACCCAGAAATGTTCCCTGGCACGTTAAACTTAGATGCAGCCTCACACTCCTGTCATAAATTTGGCAGAAATCTGTCTCTCACCAGCAGCATTTATCAGCTTAGACAATGCAAATGCACCACTGTTTGAGTTTGGGTCCAGACAGACCATGATGAACCTCTGTCCCATGGTTCATGTTTCTCCTTTATGCCTTTTGTTCTCCCAGCAAAGGGCATAGAAGGGAGAAGTGGTGGTACACTGACCCCAATTCCTTTTTAGCTCCTTGCTTGACTTCTTGACACCAGGATACAGGATGAGGGGGAGGAAAGTTGTAGATGTGAATATCCCAAACAATACACCACTGTTGTTAACTTCTTTTCTTCTTTTCTCCTCCTTCACGTGCACCCTCGTATTGATGGAAATTCCTAGTATCGAATCCATAATTGCACAGTGTATCTGCAAGGCCATCTAGGAGTCTCATTCTGGTAAAAACTTCAGAAAGGAATCCACAATGGGCTCAGAATGACCTTACTCCAGGAAAATATTGCTAATGGTTACAGCAGCATGAATCTCTTCAACTTTTTAGTGGAAAGAACACTTACCAAAAAAGCAGTCTTTTTTAGTTCAAAAAAGCAAAGGTAGGCATAGATATGAAAATCCTGCACACTAAAAATACCTACATTTAAGTTCTATAAACAGAGATTCTGGAAAAAACTTCAAATTGTATAGAAGGAAGCCAGAAGTGACTGGGTAGGAAAAAAGAATTAATCCCACCGGTATAAAACAAGTTGAAATTAAAGACAGCCAAAGCCTTACTAAACTGACAGATTTCTCACTTCTGATTTCCCAGTCTTCACAAATCAAGGAGAAAGAAGCCTTCTTAGGTGAGAGGGACCTAGTTGAACACTGGAAATTTGTACCACTTATCAGAGATATTATTTTCTATAATTAATTAGATGGTGTCTCCAGAAGGAAGAAAAAGTTTCTGTCTTGTAAGAACAGGTCAAGGATGAAAGTGAGACTTGGATATCCATACTCATGATGAAGGATGTCCTGGAACTAGGCACTTCCATAGTGCCAGCCTGTCATCTGTCTCTGAAAATCTCTTAAAAAATGGAAAAGAAAGGAAAGTATAAATCAGGAAATTTAAATAGAGAAGGAAGGAATTCCAGTGCCTCATCACAGCTGAGGCAGGGCAGGAGACACTTTCTATTCATTTCTGAGACAAAGTTTCAGCTCAGGAAGGCCGAGGCCATAAAATCAAAACACAGAATGCTGTCCTGAATTTCCTACTCACAGTTCATAAGCCTATAGTAGGTCAAATTGTTTGAGTGTGCATTCAGAGCTTCTAGGAATTGAAATCTTTAACTGGATATACTCATCTGAAAGATTAGCCAGCTTCCAATACAGCAGATAGAATTTCATATCACTTTGTTTATGGATGACAGGGTGGCAGAGCTACATTTCCACTCCTAATCATCACAGTGAGGTTTAAAAGGTGCTCTAGTCCACCTGATCATGGGAAACTGTCACTGAAGATTCTTGGAGTCACAAAGAGTCCAAACTACAGGATTATATACTGGAATTATTCATAACCAATTTTAAGTTAAATTTCCCACAGAGAAATTACATGGGAAAAAACTGTCTTACAAACCAAGAGATACAAATGACTTCTATTGATTTAAAGACAAAATAGGATTGAATTTTATCATTTGAACTATTCTTCAAATTCAAGATGGATTCCTTTTTCTTTCAAACTTGAAAGTAGCTGGTTTACCATTGGTTTCTTATGCAACAAAAAAGGAACTGATTTCTTGGCCACTGTCACACAGGGTTGAAGGAAAATTGGAATGATTATGTACAGCTGTGGGGCTGGGAGGAGAGACTCAAGCAGATGTTTTAACCAGTGCCAGTACAAACTAAAACACTTATAAAAACTAAATGCAACTAATATTGTGTATTAGAAATAAACTAAATACAACAAAACAAAAAGGAAGAAAGAAATCAAAATTCAGTTTATTTGATTTGAGCTCCTACCAGTTTCATCTTGCAATTATAACCATTGAATGATCACAAAGATTTGCAAGCAGGCTGTACTATCTTCTTTACAGTTGTACATGGTGGCTGAACTGAATTACAGGCACTGCAGGTCAAGGAGTTCTAATTTCAGCTGTATGGTCTTATGTGTGCAGAAATCAATCAACCACAAACTTGTGGCCAACCACAAGATTAAAAATAAGAAGAACTAAAGTTGGTTATACTATAAAGGTATTATTATTTTTTTATTCTTCATTTACTATTCCTAGTGATGTGGTTCACAGTGAAATAAAAGGAGTACATAGTTCTAAACTTAGACCCCAACCCATGGATATCAAATGAAATATGAAAGAACAATAATCCATATATATAATCCACAGATAGAAACTATCTATCTCTTAGCACACTGTAAAATGTAACTTTATTTTAAATTGAAGTAATTTTAAATATAGTTATTGCAATGAGCAAAGACAGACATCTGCAAACCCAGCATAAACTCAATTTCTAAATGCTCCTCCACATACTGTGGATGGTTTTGTAAAGAAGTATATGCATATACAGTGATTATTTCCAAGGCCATTTCCATTCTTTGGAAATTATTTTCACACTTAGACATTGAGCTACATCAAGCAGAACTCATATTTGTAACCTATCTGAGGAAAAAAGTTTCACATTTTCCAAAAGACAAGATGTGGATTTTACCCTTACAAAGGTGACCAATTAGTCTTACTATCCTAAACACAACCTAAACATTGAGTGAATAGGATATTATACCAAAGTCAACATAGTTACTATCAAATCATCATCAATATTTCAGCATTGTAGAGACAGCAGCATAAAATTAGGTTTTACTACAACATTTGGTACTGTACTATAAAACATAAATTATGCATAAAATATTTTGAAGCCAAATGAGAGAAGTTACTTTGTCAATAATTCAGGCAATAAAAGAACAGCAATTCCCCATGTTTTAAGTGTTTCCAACAGCATTTGATTCTATTTTTATTGGTTCTATTACTATTTCTTTATTCTTGTAGTTAAGAAGAAAACATAAAATAAGGGGAAGTTATAGCTGTATAATTCATGAATAAAAGAGTGATTTTTTTTTCCCTGATATTTTTCTGAATTCTTTTTATGTAAGGAGATAAAGTTTCTTTAAATAAAGCTATTTTTCCAGGATAAAAGAAATCAAAATAAAAATATTTGACAAACTGAAGTCAAAACCATCAGCATAATTCCTTCACAATTGTTACTGAAAGGAAAAAAAAAAACTTAACTTCCAAGACTAAAGGACTGGAGTATCTTTTAAGAGTAGAAGCTGAGTCTTATAGCACTAGAGAAGGCTTGGGGAGGATCTCACAGTAAGTATACAATGGGAGGGTATAGGGAAGGCAAAGCCAAACTCTTCTCAGTGGTGCCCTCTGGCAGGACAAGACGCAACAGACATGAAGTTCAACACATGAAATTCCATCTGGAAACAAGAAAATGCTTTTTCACTGTAAAGGTTACGGAACTCTTGAGTGGGATGCCCCAAGATGCAGAGTGTCCATTCCTGGAGGTCCTCAAAACCTGGCTGGACAACCTCTTCTAGTT